>JANQDE010000066.1:470426-524937 GCA_037157785.1 Cephalotes varians
CACACACACACACACACACACACACACACACACACACACACCAAACACACACACACACACACACACACAGAGTGTTTATACAGACTGTTGTTATCTCTTATATTTCAGAAACAGTTCAAAATTATGAAAAATTGAAATACGATGTTCGATCATATCGAAAAGCTTTCAAAAGAGTTGGAAGATTCCTCGAAATATAATGCTTTTACGAAATATAATAATTTTGTTCCAAAATATAGGGAATGGGGACAGACTTTGTAGACACTTTATATATATGTATCTACATGCTACACGCTAAACGTCTAAAGAAGAAAATCTACGAATTATTCATTTTATTAACTTTTTAAGGAGATATTTGATAATGGATTATAGGAAACGTTAATTTTATAATTTATTAATCAATATAAGTTTCACAATTAGTATACTCTTTGTACCGTTTTCACACGCGTAAATCATAGATATTTCTTATCGTGCGGGATAGCAATGATGAATGGTTCAGCAGTAGATAATGTCAGATTAGGCAAAACTGCTCGACGATCCAAATTCGGACGATTGGCCCGGTGTTGATTGCAAATCGATGATCGAGCACGCGTGTTGAATCAATTACAACCCCGTGGCCAGCGATTATTGGCCGATCGGCCGCGGAATCATACAGCCGGTGGCGAATGCGGGACGAAGCTGCATGTGTCACACGTGCATCACGCGCACGTCCCAAATCCGAGTCATCCCCGGCGGTTACATCCCTCTCGACCGTCACCCACCACTCGACGGAGGTCAAGTCGTGTTTGACAGCGACACGTTTGGAGGGTCATTACATGCCGAACATGCGTGTTGAGCGCGGGGCTCACTATCAAAATTCTGACGTACGGAATATCCAGATTCATTAACTGCACATGTAGCAATTGTCGAGACGCTGTGAGTTATTAAACGCACACTCCAAGATTTCAACGCTGCTATGTTTAACACACGTACCATTGGCTTCTACTGATGAAACTTTCATCATTCGATAAATTTCGCGCAAAAAAGTATAGCGTGCTGAGTTCTTTACGAGTGAATCGCTACTTTATTGTAGCACGCAATAATATTAGAATGACATTTCTGCGACTTATGTAAATCCCCAACGAGTTTTAATCTCTGCACGCATCCGAGCGTGGGCGCGTGGGCTATCTTTCGAGTTCTCAATATACGATTATCTGAGAAGACAGAAATAAGCTTTGAAACAGCGATTACTGTCAGGCACTTTTTCTAAATTATGTTACGCGAATGAATCAATATGTTTCACGGTTTCCACGGTTTTCCGATTTCTTTTACATTTGCCCTAGATGTGGATAAATGTAGTTTGATCGTGACATGCAAACGACGCGCAACACAAAATTCGATTTAGCACGACAGACACAAAAACGTAACACAGACTAGGATTTATAGTCGCGAGAAAGCTCCGGTGCGAGTTTGCGGCTTGCGCGAATTAACATTATAATAAGCTAAATGTAAATTCGACAAACGCAAGAGGATAATCGAAAGCGCGTTTAATCGGAATTTCGTAGTGCGGTAATAGTGGGTCATAGCACGCCAGAGTATATTCGTTTATTCAACGAGCTGTCCTGCTTTGTGATACGACGCTCGTTCTCGTTTGGAAAATTGCCTATGCAGTCAATAAATATGATATGCGGCAATTACGGCAATACCACGAACGATTTATGGAAAAATTATGCGCGATTAACGCGACGAATAATTAAACTACAGTGAATCATGCGTGTTGCACATGTATATAATAGAGTCAAAAAATATTAAAATATTTTCTATAAAAGATACGTTTCACATAATGGAACATATTTATATTTTATATTTATTTGCAGTATTATTCCTTTTGCATGTACGCACATGAACGAAATCAAAATCGAAAGCAGCATGTATGAGGTATTATGAATGATGTGGAAATGAAATGGCCGTATTAAAGTCAATCGATACGCTCGAAAACATGTACGCGATATATAATCTGTCACATACATAATCTGTCACACACGCGCGCGCGCGCGCGCGGATATATATATATCCCTATATATATAAATATATAAATATATATATATATGTATGTACGTATATATTGGGGTCATAGAATACATTCGCTACGCGAGAAGAAAATTTGTAACTCATGTTCAGCAAAATCTGTTTTTACAGAGACTTTGAACAAGAATTAATTTATATAATCTTTGATTTTAAATAGAGTTATCATGAATAGGCCTAATAGATAAATATAACAAGCTTTATTTAATTAATTTTATATTATTTGTTTTATACATTAATTACCAATGTCAATGTCAGACTGAAGCGTGACATTTCTATTATAAAGTTTTTGACGGGTATTTTTCCACCTAATATCTTGTAAAAATTGACGTCTGTAGCTCAGATTTATTAGCGAAAGCAATTAATATGTCCTCGCAGAGAATATGACAGATCAATCAAGCAATTATCCAGCTTCACCACTTCTTTTACGAACAAGATCGAGGGATGTGGTGCAGCGATGACAATAGATTCAACCCATTGTCAATAAGTCTTCTGGGCGTCTGCCTTCAAAAAATGTGATAAGTCAGAGGAGGATTATGTGGATACGCGGAAGAAGCAAGTCATCGGGCGTACGAAGACACGAAGGAACCGATGAAAACAGGATGAACGTTATTCAAATGAAATGTCAATCCGTCGTTGAAATTGCAACCATTCGAAAATCAACAAAAGATATTCCTTTTGACCATGTCAGAATATATGGCTTTTACTCCTTTTTACTTCATTGCTATGTATATCGCATTGCCGCTGGCACCACCGTTTCTTATTTGCCTATTTCTCCTTCATCTCCCACATCTCTTTCAGATTGTTTTTTTTTTCAATCTTTTTCCGAATGAGGTCAGCTTTTGCAGGAGCGAAATAAAACTCGTCACGTAATTTTTGACAAATTTTCCGTATCGATGATTTAACGATAAAGAATTCACCAGTTTACATAGTGCGGTCTAAGACTAAATAAATATATATAAAATATATGTTTATAAAACAAAATACATTTAAATTATATGAAACAAAGAATACGTAAATATAAAAATATAAAAATATTTTGAACATTTTTTTTCAAAATATAAATCATTTTTTCAATTTTTTACAATTACTGTAATACGCGGCTCTACTTTTATTTTTAATCTTTGCATCGTCATTGAGTACTCTTCTTTTGTAATCGTCTTTAATTGCTCGGTTACAGCGATTCAAATTTTTGGAATATCAATCTTTGACACTTCAATGGCAATTTCAGTTTCGGAAATAAAAAATAATCAAGCGAGCAGGATGGATGATTTATGACAAGGTGATGATATGACAAGGGGACGACATTTCTTTGAACAATTCGATGATATTCCAAAAATTCAAATCGCTGTAACTAAAGATGATTATAAAAGAAGAATATTCAACGACGAAGATCAAAAACGAGAGTAAAGTGGTGTAAAGGATTGTAAAAGATTCTATTCGAAATAAAAAACGTTTAAAATATTTTTCTAACATGTTTTTTACTTTATATAACTCTTATCTCTCAAAACTTATAAACACTGCATTGTGTACATGTTATCAAGCTAATAGTTATTTTTTTATATTTTATATTTTTTCTTAATATTAAAAAGATATTATGGAGATGAACAATTTGTTAGTTCAATAATTATATATTGTTTATAAAATTATGATTTATCTTTTGTCTGTTGAATCGTATTTTTTTTTCTCACGCGATTCTACAATTCATTGTATGTAATACAAATTCATGATATGTAAATATTTTACATTTATTTCCTCTTTAAAACAGCGAGATTCCAAAAGTTCTCGTCATCTTTCTTTCTCACGCACTTGTTTCTTGATATAAATTCATTTCGATTTTGTCCAAGCTAGATTCAAACGCCCCAAAGTTCATGAATATTGAAGTTACTCGTGATTTTACACATTCAGCGTAAATTCAGGAGGGATCTTTAAATATGCGGCAGAAAGATTCTTTTCCTCATCATCAAACGCCTCATAATATTCGCGTCACTGAGAAATACAGCGAATACAATCGCTTTGATATCAAACAAAGTCCGGATTGTTTCTATTTTTCGACGAGCGATTATTCTCTGATTCATATTTCAAAGATTATAGCGAACGTTACGTAAACGGTACATGTCAGTGAAAATTGTTGATTTGGTATAAAACCTTATCAAATTCTTATCTGCAAACCGAGAACGTTGCATTAGAGCGCTTCACGCACTGTATTTGCGACACGAAAAGTACATAAACCAACTGCTTGCTCCTTCTTCTATCTAGAAGATCTTTTTCAGCGAATCATCACCACTCTTGTCACTCTTTCTATCTCGCGCGATCGATTGCACACGAAGCTCACGCGCAAACACACAGTTTCAACTGACCGGCAAAGTGAGCTTTCTCGATTATTTTTCTGATTTTTGTAAGAAAATAAAAAATTTATCTTCTCTTTCTCCTGATGGCGGAGATGTCGAAGGAAATTAGAAGTATATTTGCGGTAGCTGAAGAATTTTACTAGTTGTCGTAAACCACGGAGATTTCGTACCGCCCTAAAGCAGTTTGTATGTCGTGAAGAATGAATGATAATTCGTAACGTTCATGGATCAGAGAAAAGTGGCAATGACGGGTATGAAATCCTTCTGGCACGGATGAGAATTTTTAATATGACCTGGGGGATTGAAGAATGGTGCAGCTTCTGCAGATGTAACTTTTGCTTGGCAAAAGTTGTGTCTTTGATGTGCGCGCGCGCGCGCGCGCACACACACCACTCCCCTCCCCACACACACACATCTAAAAAAATGTTTTTAACTCATTTAAGTTTTTTGCCAACGACATGTACAATTTACAAGAAGTTTTACACTAACATATAAAATCGGCATTTTTCTAGGCAGAAATGGTTAAAAAAATATTGATTTTCAACAATTTGCTGCATTATCATTAAGTGGTATTAAAAAATTTCAAAATTTCTATACAATCCCGGAAAAAAATTACATGTATGTGGACATCTTTTATATACAATTATGTACTTATATACAATTATTATATATAATTGTATATAAAATATGTCAATAATTATATATAATTATATACAATTATATATAATTTCATATAATTATATATGAAACATTTTTTCTCAGGATTTTACATCTCTCTTATAATAAATTTGTTAATTAATCTAAATAACAAATTTTGTTGCACATGCCAATTTAGAAATAATAATAATAATAAAACTAAAAGAAATTTTCAATTTTCAACAAAATTAAATTTATGCAATTATTTTATGATTGCATAAAATTTGTATTAAAAAAACCTATAAAAATATATATATATATATATATATATATATATATATATATATATATATATATATATATATGTATATATAATTTCTGCGCGATTATATTAGAACAAGATTTAATTTCTAATGGAAAAGTTGCGCTTTTATTTATTATGTATATTATTTATTTATTATATATATTATTTATTATGTATATTTCTATGTATATATCTGTGTATTAAAATTGCACAATATGTACTATGAATATTATGTACCTACTTAAAACTAAGATCTTAAAAAAGTACTTGACGTTATTAAAATTTTATTTCTCGCGTATCAGATTCCTTCCTCTACTTCTCTAACTAAAGATTATCTATTAAATACCGATTTGCAGACTAACGCATTAATCGATAAAGACAGCCGTCGTTATCGGCACAAACGACCGTTCTATTTTTCCTAAACCATCTTAACCGCGCGGCGGCCGACATCCCTTTAATCCCAATACACCCGTCGTCTCCCTCCCGGAACGAAATCCGCGCGCGTTGGAGCATACTTCGTTTATCGTCCGTGGAAACGAGATCTTCGCTTCCTTCGTCCTCTCCCGATTTTCGCGCTCGTAATGGCGAGCGTAGCGAACGTTAATCTCCCCGCTAATGTCCGCAGCTCGTACGACGGTGCCCACGGAAGGATCTTAATCGCGATTGTTAACTGGAGCGGTGCCGAATTCTCGCGTAGTCGTCCGACGACGAAGACGGGGCAACGACGATGATGGCGAAAGAGGACGGTGGATATTCCGAAGGTATATAGCCCGTCTTTTCTCCCCGTCTTACAAAAACCACCGACCGAAACTACTTCTCGTCGAAAGTTTCCGGGAGCGTCGTGTCCATCCCTTGCTCGCATTACCCCCTTCCTCTGCGCCGCTGCATGCTTTCCCCTTCATCGTTCTGGCCCGGCTACATTTGGCCCGCGCACATCAGCGAGATGGACGATGGAGACGAAGCTCGCGAGAAATCTAGATGTAAAAGAAGAGGGATGCGGAAGAGAGGGATCGTTCTCTCCGAAAACTGCACGCGGACTAAAACCTAGAGGCTCGGAAGTAATAGTAACGACTTCGCCAGTCCGGTAGAGCCGTCTCGTTTAACCTTTATATCCGTGACTTATACCGGTCCTATTTTCTATTCGGAATCCCGCGTAAATTCCGTCCCGGGGCCAGCTTTATCTACCGTCCCTTTCTCGCCTCGTAGCTCTTATTGTCCCATGGAACTCGCGGACGCGCGCATAACTCGGTCAGAACGGTATCTTGGGCGGTCGCTCGAGATATTTGTGACTAAACGCAACGGACATTTGCATGAAAGTTGAATAGTCGACTGACTCATAGGTCGTGGCTCGAAGCCGAGCGTTTCAAAAGGACGGTCATCGCATCGAGTTTAATGCACTTTTCTCATAAAAGTTACACACGCTGGTTGAACGGATATAAAGTGTTACGTTTTACATATTACAAACGCAATACAGAGCGTATTCTGCATGAACGGCACTTGCAACGTAAAATGTATAAAAACGAAAGCAATTATATAACACTTTGAAGTTGTCGAAAAAAATCTATTGTATATTTTTAATTTGATTTTTGAATGACTTTTTCTTTTTATATATTTACTTAGCTTGCGAGAAATATTAGTTTGTTTTAGGCGTATTATCGATATTTCTTTATTCTATGCAAACTTCCATTACTCAGTAACTTCAGAGTTCCAAGATAAATGCATTCGTATCTCCGGCACATCTGCGAACCAATCTACGAAGTGAGACAACCCAGTTGGAATCGACGACAATTCGTCGTCATATTGTTGGATTGGCATCGAATCCTCGTCGATCCGTCACGGTTAGACACAGTCGACGTATCGTTCTCTTCGTTTTCATCGTACGTGTATTCATTCATTTTCCATACGTGGAGGGTTATAAAAAAAAGATTCAATGTAGTACGAACGCATCGACACGGCGCGCTACGAGGCCATTGTATCACTGGATCGAGAGTTCTTTGAGCGTAGGTCGATGACATTGTTTCTCTATTCCGGGACAAAGACCAGGATATTGAAGCATCAAAACACAAATAAAGAGAAAAAACATTCCTCCGATGCGCTTCTCGTTGTCTGAATGGCGAATTGAATTCAGATCTGATAACTATCGCTGAAAAGCCGCGGCTTTTTACCTGGGTTTGCTTCAACGTTACCCTTTTCCGCTCTCGACGAGATGAGATAGGGAGAGATAGATAGAGAACGAGAGAGAAAGAGAGATTCTATCGCAGAAAAATAGATTTTCCGCCAAGAGGGGGGAGGGGGGGGAAGCATGGAAGAAATGAAAGGGAGTCATTCCGAGAAGTCGCCGACACACCCGGTAGAGAAAGCTCTTGTCGACTAAGTGCACTTTACAAAATTCAAGTGCACCAACCTTCTCCAGCGCAAAGTGTCGTCGTTGCGGCCGGCTAACACGGCTACGCAGTTGATAAATATTTTTACATCGGCTGACCCTGTCGAAGCGTGCGCGTCACGTTGGCGAGACCGAAGTGGAACACCTTAGGATGACAAGACGAGATGGGCGGGTGGCGAGGATAGAGGTTTTTTCGCGCACCTCACGTTTTCCAATGGAGATCCCAGTGTGATAAAGTTCATTTCGCTCGCCCGACCGGCTGGTGACGACAGTATCTTCCTTCTTTTACCTCGCGAGAGATAGCGCAGACATCCAATCTCACGTAACAGCACGCTACGAGAACGATTATCGCGAATAGCCGTGTGAAAATTGCACCTCTGATGATCTAGTATAGTCCTCGCAACCGTTCATTCAAAGATTGTGTAACACCGTGATTGCGTAACAATGTAATATGAGATTCACTTTTGAGATTAATAAAAAAAGAACTGTATTAAGTATTAACAAAGTTGCACTGATTTCAATTGATATTAGTTAAATATTTTTATCTCGGATTCATTATTACATCAATTTAAGGATGTATTGCCTGTACAATTTCAGCAAAAAAGTAACGTATATTGAGAACACAACAATTTTTCCACTTTTTATAGCATGTATTTTGATTTTAAAACTATTGATTTTATGCTGCATAAAATTAAACTAATGAAATATTTTTAATAATTTGTTAGTAAATTTTACATACTCTTAACATGCATATTTTTAGTTTTTTAGTTAAAAATGCCGAACGTAGCTATACATCTTCTGCTTGAATCACCTATATAGCCACCTATTCTTGAAAAGAAAAATATTTGCTACTGATTATAACTTAGGATAAAAATTATAAAATATCTAAAAATATTTTGTTGAATGGCAAAATCTCGAATTATGGGATTAACAGTGATTACTGGTAATAACGGAGGTTATGTTACAATTGTTCAGTTTTTAATTAATATCTTTGTAAACTGATGAGTTCATGTTTTCCTTTTTCTGAATTGTTTTTAAGATCTTTGGCAAGCAATTTAAAAAAATGTTTTTAATTAGTCATTTTTTAAATAAATTTTAGCGATTAAGTTAATATGTCGCAAATTTCCATAAAAATTATATGATCTATTTTTTGTAGTTGACCTACGTACACTCGTTGTATTAAAAATGAATAAATATATATTTAAAGTTTAGCGAAAAAGAAAAGTTTTAGTGTAGTCCAATGCAGCGATAAAAACAGGCCTATAATAAATAAGTTACAATAACTTTTAATAGAGTTTAAACTTTCATATATATATTTTTATATATATATATATATATATATATATATATATATATACCGTTTTAAAACTTAACACATAATACATATAGTCATATGCCTAAAATTTATCTTTTAAGTAAACTAGACACACAGACGCGCGCTTTACGAGTGCTATTTAACTTTTTATGTTTTACTTTTTATTATATTTGCTTTTACCATTGCTATCTTTGATTATGCAATATAATAAAAGATTGCTATACATTATACTTGCTTTTAACTTCTCGATATGAACAATTATCAAAATATGCACAATTATCAAAATATGCAATGACAGTTGCTCACGAAGTAAGCGCAGCAAGAAAACCAATCGGCATCGCGAAGAAAAAGCAACAAAACTTCGATATATGCAAGTATCGTATGTCTTTTTTTAGATATAGAAGGATTTCATTAACTTGTCAGTATTGTTTCATCTATAGTCAATACTTAATGTATTTTTTTTTTAATACAGGAATTTACCTTCCCTATCAAATACAAATAATATATACAAATAATATATAACAATGAATTGACAACCTAATTACCTTATTTCTAAACTGAGACTTAAGGAAAAGCGTATCTTTGAGTATTTCCCGCAAATACCGTTTGGCACCTTTGATTTCACGTGCGAATAATTCGCGCGTAATTGACGATACAAACGCGGAGGATTATTTTCGACCCAATTCCCATAGAGAGCACGGCGGTTAAGCAATATTTCCCGATATTATTTCGACGGATTGCCATGTATCGTGCCACGTACACGCGCGCGCCGTAATATAATACGGAATATAATCACAACGCATCCGTAAAAATGACGTTCCGCTTCCGAGTTCCATGGCCGAACGAGCGTGGCAATATCTTTCGGCGAGCGATCGCGCGGCATTGCGTCAAACGCGCGCGAGATAAGGGCGCGTGGAAATCCGACGAGGCGTGAAAATATCACACGGCGGAATCATAAATTCCACGAAGGTATTCTGATACGCCGAACACCTGATCCGTCTATACGCTTTTCATACGAACACCCGACATCTTTCGCGCGCACTCGCGAACAAAACTTAAACTGCCGGCATTCCCGGTACTTTCACGACCCCCTCGTAAAATAGTGCTTGCGAAGCTTTTGCAAGTGCTCCCTTCGCTCCTGTGACGCCAAGACACGTCCTGCAAATTGAACCTCGTAGATACGGAAACGATCGCTGCGACAAAACAGCGATCTTTCCTCCATCAGATTGGAATGCAACGAAGCATCGATTGATGATATATCATAATCTTTTCGAAGGAAAGTTTTCGGATATTTTCGATTCATTGATTCGGCACCTGTCTTTTCACAATTTTTGTAAGATTTTTCCCCAAACTGCACAACGATTTCCACACGTTTAATTTTAAATATTTGTCTTCTATTTGTATGTTTCAAAAGAAATGCATGCTTTAAATTAAATATGATTATTTTTAAGTATATTCAAGTGTATCTACATATGATCTTTTTTTCGAAATCGCGCGCAGTATGAAAATTGATAATGCACTTGTCGATTGTAAAACTAACTAGATGATTATGTCAATCCGACAATGCTTCGCGACGATAACTGCTTCGTTCATGAACTGTCGTGCACATTTTACAAAAATTGAAATCTAGCATCCGAAAGTTTAAAGATGTCGCCGTGGCAGTTTGTGGTCCTATCACAATCATTTCTAAAGGAGAAACGTGAGATATTCGGGGCCACGACGATTGTTTCCGGGATTCTATCCTCATTATTTTTTCTTTCCGCGACAGAAGGATCCAAGCTCCTTTAAGTAAAAATCGTGAGAAATCGAGATAACGAAGGATGATCCATGACGTCTCGTAATCGCGTATAGGATAAACGCGTGATTTTCGAACAATGAAGAATGTATTCTCGACATTGCAATAAAAGCGATTGCAATTCGGATTAGATAAATTGAAAGAATTTAGATTAAAAACTTAACGCTATTGAATCGATATAAGGATATGGAAGAAAAATATAGAGACAAAAAGAAAGGTGTTAAGTTTTGGCTGTTTTCCAGCTAACACGAAGAAGTTCCGAAATGTACAAATTATATATCATGTTAAAGGGCTAAACGAAAACAAGTAGTGTATCGTTTATCTTGGAAAAGTATCGAGAGAAATCGTGATCAAGGACAATAAATCTAATGCTATCGCATTTATTGATAAAAAGTTTTTAAGTAATACATTAAGACATTTCAGAAATTAAGCAACAAGGATTGTATTTGTTGTTTAAACATAATTTGAATAAGATTTTCGAGCGATTGATGAACAACAAAAAGTCTGATATAGTATAAATCGTTGGTTTCATGGCTTTGAACATGCTTATCAAGTTATATGTGTTTAAGTAACAATACAATTCTGGTTAATTCTCGAAATGCCTTGATGTCTGGTTAATTAATTAATACTTTTTATCAATAAATATGATCGCATTATTACTTTAAGTCGCAATTTTTTTCATGTTCCCAATGTTTCTCTTAGATGGGCGATACACTACTCGACTCATAGTTTTTTATAATATATAATATGTAATTTGTAATATGTTCTTTATAATATATAATATATAATTTGCATATTTCCATATTAACCAGAAAAATTAACATCTTCCTTTAAATATATCAGAGTGTAAGATTTTTAAACAGGACGTGTATATTTTTTTAGAAATCTGTTAAATGATTAAATCTACAATCTGTATATAATCTATAATCTATAATCTACATTTAATTTATATATACATACATATATATAAATTAAATTGTATTGCTCGACTGTCAGTTATATATATATCCACAATATCTTAACGTTCCATATCTTTTATAAATCAAAAGATTTTATCGTTGTTTCAACGGTGAAGCAACTATCGTTCATCTTACTTCGTATCTGCAGCTGAAAGGAGTGGCAATATTTTTGCGACAGAGTTTGTATAAGTTAAATGATATAATGTAGGGGGATAAATAGAACGAATCGGGGATATGTATTACGAACGTTTCAAGAGGATCGTAGCAGACACGAGATTTTTGGAAGCACGTGTATGACATAAATTAAAGTTAACACGAAAGAAAATGAGATTAAAATAAGAAACGAGAGGATGTTACAAAAAGGGGGATAGAAAAGGTAACTGCCGACGGAAAAGCCGGGAGAAGGGTACAAAAATGACTTCCCTCTCCGCGCGTTTCCTTCTCACTTATTTATGGTTGTAAAAGCGAGCACCCCCTTCCCATAATTTTCACAGTAATTATTATTAAGTGCCCTACCCTCTTGCCCTTCTAAGTGATTGTAATTCATACTCGACCTCGCATTTAGTACGAAATAAAGCTGAATTAGGATAAAATGCATATTAATCGTTCCGTGTATAGTAAAGAGGAGTGCTAAATCTCGCTCATGATTCACGGAAACCTTCTCAGTTATTTATGAAACTATCGAGTCACTTCAAGCCCTTCGTACCTCACGCTGCAATAACGATGAATTTATAGATATCTGCGAATAATAAAAAAATATTTGAATTTTATCTACTTGTGCTTTTATCGAATTTCTCACCTCTCTTTTGCCGTTCTCTCTCTCTCTCTCTCTCTCTCTCTCTCTCTCTNCTCTCTCTCTCTCTCTCTCTCTCTCTCTCTCTCTCTCTCTCTCTCTCTCTCTCTCTCTCTCTCTCTCTCTCTCTCTCTCTCTCTCTCTTTCTCAGAATCTCTAATCGGATTCAGCGCGTCGCAAATCGACCGTCGTAAATCCGGTTGTGTCATGTCGGACTGAGAAACGTGCTGAGCGCGAACTGCTCGCATAGACGGCGGCGCAGCTGCGTTTCTTCTCGCAGGCGATACCATAAAATCTTGACACGTACTCTCATAATTATTTCCTCGTTACTTCCTTCACGTGGAGGGCGTAGAGTGGGAACTTTTGCCCCGCGGGCAGCGTAAGTCAGTTAACGTCTATGTTAGCGCCAACTAACTGGCGAACGTACCCTCATACGTAACCACGTACCTACCTGCAACGCCCCTCGGTGGACTCCACTTTCTCATCCCGTTTAATCACCTTCTTTCTTCCCCGCCCACATCATCTCGTCGTCTTACTTTCATTCATTTAACCATCTCGGCTTAACCTACGAGAAGACGACGGAGTGGAGCACGCCTCGCGGGCTTGGAACTTCGACCCTTCCTCGGCGGAGTGCAACGCTTTATGAAACATTTGCAGACGTGCTCGGCGTGCAAGCAACTGGGACTAACCACTAATTGTAGACCCCAAAAGAGTTATTACGAAGAAACCGGCGAGAGTCAACTCCTCGACTTTGTGGTATTCAGAGCGAGTAGCTGCGCGCCTATCCTCTACCCTTTCCATTGCGATTTTCCTGTCTGATAGGTTCTCGTAGTTTGTGGCGGTGAAGCTTCCTGTATGCGAGAGTCTGTGTATTAGTTAAAAACGAGAAAATTTCTAGATCTTGTATTGAATAAATTATGTGATAACGAAAAGTAATTGCTAATATTTTAAAGCGAATACTTTACAAGCTCAAGCTAATGCACGGCTCAGAAGGGAGATATCAAAGAGCATATCACATAACAGATGTCCAAAGTAATCATGAACGCATTATTAAAAAACATCGTTAGTATGCTCTTTGCGTGATGCTTAATACTAATTTTTAATGTATTATATATTTCATATAATGTATATTATATTTAATGTATATATTTTATACATGTATATATACAAAGTTTTGATCGTAAAATAGAAAACTAGAAATGTGAATATTTAAATACTGAAACTCTGAGACTCTGAATGGAACAATTTTCGCATTTGTGAATACATGATATCAAAAATGATTCAATATTTTTCGAATCTTCTTTCGAAGCGAATATTAATTGCTGTTTCAGTAGCAGCATTAAATCGTTATTTTTATTCGGAAGAAGTTGACATGTTATTAATACCTGAACGTATGTATAAGAAGTTCCCGCGAAGCTACTGTCTTGAACAAGTAGTTTTTATACATATTTACATTTCTAAAATTCTAAAATTAGACTTTAAATATCAAATAAGCATTACTATTTTAAATAATATATAATACAATGAATTTGATGCGAAATATCAGTGGCATATCCGGTAGCAAATTCGTTTTATTGTTATTATTATCTGTTTTATTATTATATGTTTTTTATAATAATATGAAAAAGAATCATATAATGCTGATTAAAGAAATCAAAGTAATTTTGAATGTTTTATAAAAAAAGGATTTTCAATTTTTTTAGATCACAAGTTGTAGTTTGCATAAAATAGCTAAATGTTTTCCTTACAATTTTTTTTTTTATTATCGCAAGTGTTTTCAAAAATTATACAAATAGACCGAAATTTGTGCAAGAGCATAAGGATATTTTTAATAGTTATATTTATTTTTATTTTACAACTGGTCAATTTAATAAAACGAGTATACATTTCATACTGCTTTTTATTTTAGTTATAAAGTAAATTCATTTTTCTTAGAGACAGAATTTATGGCACGATTATTATGGCACTACGATATAATGTACGCTTATATACTCTTCTTACTATTATTTCTTATATTACAATTCAAAAGATTTCTATGTTTATCTTTTTTTTTATTAACTGAGCCAATAATATAGATCACTAATTTTGTTTTTCTATAAAGCAAAAAGTTCAGTGTGAAAGGATATACTCCTTCTATATACGCGTGTATATCACCACGAAACTTTTATCATAAATCTCTTCACCAGACAGAAAAAGACTACAATAATCGTCGGTGCACTATTTCAGTAAATCTTTTTTTTAAATTTCTTTCATAAATATATTGACTATGTAACAAGAATAATGTAACACTTTATGATTTACAGAAATAACTTTAATAAAAGCACATTAGGAATTTAATTGCAGACCATACTGCGCAATATCATAAATTGTTTCTTATTTATTTAATAAAAATTTTTATTATTTTATATTTTTCAACGACTATAAGTAAACTTATTTCAACTATAAATTGAAAAAGCTTCTATTTATTTTTATATTAAAAGTTGTAATAATAGATATTATAGAATAAAATTTTTTATTTTTTATCAAAATCACATATCTTTCTTGCTTTATATATATTTAATAATTTTTAATTCTTACAAATTCAAAATCTTATCAATAGTAAAAATTATTAAAAATTAAATAGAAAGCAAAATATAATTATTAATTTGTACGTTGGCCAAACTATTGATCGCTTATAATTAAAAAATTATGCGTGCAGGAAGCTAGCCTTGCCAGCTTGTCATTAAAATGTTTATAGAGATGGAGATTTTTATTGTACCCGCGCAATCAGGCTATTAAGACACCAGTGTAACTTGAATGGCGTAAAAACCAGTAAAACGTGAATTGCGTTATGAATGCTTCAATTAACTTATCAAAATAGCTCGGTAACAGCGTGCTCATAAAAACCTGCAGTCGCAGCCACGCGGCTCAAATCGCTCCTTTCTCCATTTTATAACCTTTTACCGTCATTCACCGACCCTTCGTCGGGCATCACCGTTATCCTGCTCGCCCTGGCAGAGATGCCTATACAACGCCGCGCGTTGGTTCCCGCAGCGAGTCGCGAACGATCGCGCCGCGCGGAACGGAAGCACGTAATCGTGACAAAACAGAAGCCACCGGAACCGCGTCGACCGTCGCGTCGGGTGCGCGACGAGCGAAATTCGCGTTTACAAAGCGGCCCGTCCCGCGTTTGTCCTGACTCTGTATACAAGCACGCATGAGCGACCGAGGTCCGAGCGGATAGACGAATGTCCCAACGCGGTTCTGTCCAGCTCGCGTCGCTATCCGGGTACGATCATCGAACCGCGACCGATCCAAAATAACGCGCTTCGTAACACGAAATCGCAAAACGATAGAGAAACGCTATCGCTTGCGAAGATATGCGAAACGCGGAGAATGGGAGAGTTTAATGAATACATAGCCGCTCCGCATCTTTATCTATCGATGTTATGCGGAATATTTAATCCCGTTTTATAATGATATTCGCGATGGAAACGTGATCAATAAGATATGATTTTTTTTTTTTATTAATGCATGATATTAATGCAGCTTAGAGATATATGAAATTTCCGCTGTAGTTTGGAGAGCGTTATATAATAAAAAACATTTTATATTATTTGTGTTTGTGTTAAAAACGATCTTTGTTAAAATTTTTGAGTTATTTTTTTAACACATCTGAGTGTTAATTTAACATAATGTGATTAGGTTATTTGAGTATTTTATATTAAATTGATATTTAACATTTCTTAGTGTAAAAATAACATAATTTATGAGTAAGTGAACAAATTACATAGTTTGACACCAAATTTTCTCCGAAGTGTGACCGGTCATTTCATATAGATTTTGTTATGCTGAATACGAATCCGGCCAAATTAGCTTATCAAATTGACGAAATTGTTATGCTACGAAAATTTCGTGTCTATCTGTATCATATTAAATGCCATTTTGAAATATGATTTTGAGCTCCAAACTTAAATTCCGCGACCCTGAAAACTCCTAAACACAATTTTTAATTTCAAAATATTTTGATTCCATTGTCATTTCGTGACATATGTGAGGCTTTTCATACGTGAAGGTCTCTTGAAACCTCCCTATCTCGGTTAAAAAAAAATTGTATAGAAATAAAAAAAAACATATTTTCATTATAAAAGGAAGTACTTTAAGACCACACCATTATAATTTAAAAAAAAATTACTTTAGTCATAATAGCGTACAGTGAATATGGCCAAAATCTTTATAGCATATTTAACTTCAATTTTCTCAAAATTTTGATAAGGCAATTTGGCCGGATTCGGATTCAGCGTAACAAAATCTATGGAAAATGATTAGTCACACTTCGGAGAAAAAAATAGTTCATATTTTGTCGAGTGCGTAATACAAAAATAATGTAATTTGAAAACATGAATTTTAAATTAAAGATGAATCAAAGATAAATGTATGTGTTAATTTGTCTTATTATAAATGTTAATTTTACTGAAAAGTGTAACAAATTATGTCCAAGTGTTACATTTTTTGTTAATTTTTATATAATATTTGTGTTACTTATCTTGTGTCAAGTTAAAATAAAAATTTGAAACCGTTCGAGATATGTGAAATGTGTTAAATTTAACACAAATTTTTCGACAGTATATATTTATTATAATTTTTTAACTGTGTTCATTTTATAAAAAGAGGATTTTATATTTTATATACATATAATATAAAATCTCTCTTTTCATAAAATAAACACTTGGAAAAGGTTATATATACAGAAGAAAGAGAAAAAGAAAAAAATAGATTTAGTTTAAGTAACATATAATATATTATATATAATATATAAAACATAATCGATGAATAGTTCCTTTAAATCAACAAAGTTTTAAAAGTTCTCTTATCGTAGAATTCCTTGTACTCCGGCTTTTTTGGAGACTCGAAATTTTATGTGATAAAGGTATACATATGTACGCACGCGCGCGCGCGTGTGTGTGTGTGTGTGTGTGTACCGTTATCAAGTAAAATTTCGAATCTCCAAAAAAGTTGGAGTACAAGGAACTCTAAAAAAACTTTTAAACCTTTGCTGATTTAGAGGAACTACGCACAATATCTCGAAATTCGCATAATCTCTTTGTAACACGAATGCTATCAAAATACCTCAGATCTCAGATACGGTGTAATAGCTACTTAGAGTCACGGAAGAGACTTGTGTCAGCGACACAGACGACACAATCGCACGACGTGTATAAATGATATTTACAATGGCACAATTATGCGATCCGATTTAATCTATGGTAAATTGTAACCGCCGAGCACATTATTTGTGCAGATGTATCGCAATACTGTCGCGGATGGGTAAAGAAAAGAGAAAGGGAGGCCCTGATCGCGCGACCGCTCGACAGGAGCGAAAAGAGCTTTGTATTACGCATCATTGCTTCCAGGTATTGTGCTTGATTCACAGCAGGTAATCATGTGATCCCATCTTCCGATGAGTTTGCGAGCGCGCATATATGCGCTTAACGATAAATCACGCGACACATTTGCGGCATAGAAACGCGGCTCGCGCAACCATGTGCATATATTGTCCATAGAACGCGAGCATTAAAAGTATTTTGCATAAATGACACGATGCGTTTGTATCGTTTTAATTTATTACGTTAAGGAATATGCATATATCATTATATTTGCAAAAATTGTTTGGCGATTAGTTTTGAATGCGTAAAATAAAATAATCGTTTTGGACTTTTTTCGAAATGATCTCGATGCGAAACACTGATTCTTTTGTTATAAAATATTTTTAGGCATGACATTTTCCTGTGCCCATCGTATCTTCCCTATAAATATCACTTGGGTCGATTTGTTTGCGCTCGCAAGCACAATCACATCCGTAGCGCGCGTCTCATTCGCAGGAAACTCGCTGGATGTGAGCTTGTACGGCCGGAAACTTGGCTTCGCGAACGATGAGAGTACGGCGGAGTCGTAGGCACTCCGGGAAATTTCGAACAGCGGTTGCAGTCCGCCACGATAAGCCGCCCTTCGGGCGAGACAACCCGTTTAAGCAAAGGAACTTAGCAGACGAGGAACTATCTACCACACGATCCGACGTAATATTACGCCGGGTGCTTTTGGCTGCTTATTATTCGACATTACGCTATACACGTGAAGCGAAGAAGTAAGATACAGAAGTTAGGCGGAATGAGGAGGGCAGCGTTACGTAATTTCGCCCTTGCTTCGTAAGACGAAGTCCGAAACTATATCTACATAATAAACATTTTGTATTTGTATTAAACCCTCGTTAGAATGTTTGTGTTGAATTTTTAACATCCGAGTGTTAATTTAACATAATGTGATTGTGTTATTTGAATATTTTGTATTAAATCGATATTCAGTATTTCTTAATGTTAATTCTTAAAATAACACAATTTATGAGTAAGTGAACACATAGCATAAAAATAATGTAGTTTTAAAATATAAATTCTGAGTTAACAAATAAAATATATGTATTAATTTAACATATTACAAATGTTAATTTTAAAAGAAATAAGCTTCTCTCAATTTGTTTCCAAATTGTGTCAAAGTGTTACAGTTTTTACATGTTTACATGTTAATTTTTTAATATTATGTTACTTTATGTTACTATTTCTTGTTAGATATTTGGTTACTTTTTAATATATTTATTTTGTATTAAGTAAACAGAAAAATTTAAATGGACTGTTTGGACACATGAAAAATATTAAATTTAATATAAATTTTTCAACTGTGTATCTTCGAAGCACGAAGCAGAAGGATTAAATTGAGTTTGCAAAAATTGTGAGTCACAGAAAAAAACATGTCGTCTCTTAAGATATAAGATTCTTATTATTTCTTATTATTTCTACCCTGAGTGTTTGGATACGGAAGTCTACAGAGAAGTGGATTGAAGAAGCTAGAATTTACGATAAAAATTGAAGACAAGCGAGGAAACAGGTGAAAGAGCGAGAGTCTTGTAGTAAGACAGTTCTTGAAAATTTTCTCTTGGTTTTTGTTACCAGAGATTCCGCGCCAAACTCGGGCTTTGTTGCAGGAGTGAAGGAAGTACGGCTCGAACTGCCACAGGACTCTTAAGACCCACTCGGTAATCTACTCGAGCGACGAAAAGTATCTCACACGATACGCGCGCGGGACAAGTGGCAACGTGATAAAGGACATGTGAGACGACGAAGCGTGAAGTCGACGATAGGAAGAATGCAAGTCATTAAACTTGAGAGCGAAGTTGTTATTATCGTTCTTTTCGGGGACGCGCGCGGTAGCAACGATAACGTTGTCGAAAATGTTTGTTTAACTTTACGACGATGAAGAAGATTAATGTTTTAATATCTTACGTGTCATCCTGCGTGCTTTTACAACTGCGTGAAATTTACGTGCGTGTAAAATGACGCGTGAAAGCATGATCTCTACCCGGAATGACAGTTCTGCGTGTCATCGCCGCGTGTTACGCAGTATTTGATAAATGACCGGTACATTAACAACAAATTTTTCACGGAGCTCTTGATCTGATATGTACCTAAATATTACGAGAGCTAGATCCGAATGTTTGCATCGTTATAGGAACGATCTGTACCGTTTATTATCTCATCTGGTTAGGTTTAGGTCTTTTATTTCTCTCCGCGAGACCATCGTTGCAGATACCGTATCGGATAAAAAAAAGAATAAAAACAAAAGAAACAAGTCTTACATAAATATATAGCATTAAGAAGTAACGATGCCATTACTTTTGGAGTAGCACCAATCTCTGCCTTTATTTTCAAACTTTATACGTAATTATTTCGTTACTAAAAAGAAAACGCGATGAGGCGGTATAAGTGAATGCATAATTATTATTAAACATCCGCTATCTAATTAAATTAGCTGTCATTAATCAACAACTCAGTTTCCTCTTTCAATATTATTTCAGTCTATAGAAAATATTGTGCCATGTACAGACAACGTAAAAATAATAAAGATTTTTAATTTAGATTACAAAATTATTATTTTTCTTTGCGTTAATGGAATCAGTTCCCCTAATCTATATGTCGAATACAGATCGGCACGTTCTTTTGCCGTGACGTTCCATTTGACGACACACGATGTTACATCAATATTCAACGGGGTGGTTTGCCTACCGTGCGACGAGACACGATCAGGGAAGGGGAAAGAGGAAAGAAGAGAAAGAAGGGATGAGATCGGTGAAATTTCATCGGTCTGATTTCAGCGGGTGATGAAATACATTCATGAAGTACCTTGCGAAAATATTGTGCGAGTTAATATTCGCTTTGTAGTCACGGACGCACTACGATTTTGAATGCGGACCGCCGCAAAACGGAGCTAAACAATTGCTGCTCTTTCCTCGCACGTTCGCAACGTTTACAATGGCTCGCAATTATCAACAACAGGTCTGGCGATACCGGAGGGGTTCGATGATTACGCAGGACGGCCGGCAGAATCTCCATATGTCAACTTTGTGTTGTTGAAATCATTCTGAGATGAAAAGTTTAAATGAACGCGATTCCAATTTACAATGTCAAGTTACATGTGTATTTGAAACTGAGTACTAATAAATAGCTTATAAATTACAACTAGCAGCATACTGTTGTCTTCTAAACAAGTTAACATAAATAAGTTATTCTTACATATTTTTTTCAATACTATTTTAATGATTGCCTTTTATGACAAACAAATTCAGAATCTTTCAGATAACGTTGCCACATCGAATTCATGCTCGAAACATTCTGAGAATCAATAAGAATCTCAAGAAAACGTATAATTGAGTTACAAATGTTCGCCATTCGAACATTAATTTAGACTAATCAATTACGTTTAAAAAAATTCCTAATAACAGTACAATTATTATCTTTAATTTGGGATTTTGCTCCGTGCTAATTTTCGGTGCTAATAGTCTTACGGTACTGTATTTCAGATAATTGTGGCACCTTCCTCTTTTCTCATTTTGATGTATATCTTTACGGTTAATGGCGAGCGGCTGTTTCCAGATCTTTATTTTTCTTGCGCGCCTTTCTTCCATTGCTCCAGTTTTCCCAGGAATCGACATTATACAAAGATGAGGAGAAATGGTGGGAGGAAAAAACGTGAATATACGCGAACGCTTGTCTAGCCCGAACAATGCCAGCACGCGTCGCTCGTTCGTGTGAAAACGCTCGTGAACACGCGGCAAAGGACACGAGCGGGCGAACGAACGAGCGTGGAAAACGATCGGTCGGATGGCCGGGCACTATCTGCGTCCGTTCCTCCGTCGTTTCGTCAACGATCGTTTTTAATGCACTCTCTCGCCATATGCACTCTCATCGCCACCACTGTGGTCGCCGCCACTATCGCCGTCGTCGCCATCGACGCGCCCATCTTCCTCCGTTTCGTTCCTAGCGAAAATTGTCACGCAGCGAATTTATAGATACGTTTAATATACGTTCCCGTTCATTGTTATTCATCGCCCGACGTAAATAACAACTGCGGGCCGAACCGGCCATATCCGGTTAAACAAAGCGAAAAGAGGAAAATACGCAAGTGCCGTTGCATAGAGATGATCCAGCGCATTCTTCTCTCTCGGTTTCTCTCTTTCTATCTCTCTCTCTCTTTCCGTCTTTTTCTCTCTCTCTCTCTCTCTCTCTCTCTCTCTCTCTCTCTCTCTGTCTAGGTATATCTCTTTCAGAGAGTATTTCCCTCTTTCAACCTTACAACCTCAACCGCCCGATATTCCGCGATCCCGCGTCCCCATTCTTCCCATCCGCCGTACGTTCGCCGGTGTGCAATCGTATTTCACCCGATGTCCGGTACTTCCGGCCGAATGAGCCCGTAGCCGCTCCCGGCAAACCAGCAGCGTAAGTTTTTGCGTGTACGTGACACGTACGCGACTAGGACGTCGGGTACGAAGACGAGAAAAAGTCAGGGTCGCTTTAATACCGCGAGATAAGCGTGAAATGCCACTCGCACAGGCACCGGGATGTTTGCTCTTGTAACTTCCGAACGTTTTCGCTCCGCATGGCACCGGTAATTTTCTTGATTGAGTCGAGCAATATAATATTTTTACTATACGATTTACGGTCTCACGTCACTTCTTTTTAGCCGTGGCACATTGAGCGAAATATAAAAAAGCGTTTTCTAAAAAAAAGAAACAATATTTTTTATCGATGTTGAAGCTATAAATAAATGAGACAAATAAACAATAAAAAATGTTATTGTAATACTATTGCGAAAAAGATTTATGAAAAGCTCTTTGATTGGAAAAGAATTTCGTTTGAAACATTTTATACTGCGATGTAATATAATCCTTCTTCGCCATATTTTTTATCGTTATTTTATTCTTATTAAATTTGTGTTTACAAAAAATATACAAACACATATATAACAAGTACATATCATGACATTTCCACGTCAATAGGCTACAACGGACAGATCGTGTATAAAGTTGCAATAATTTGTTGTAATATAATATCTTGATAATTTTTCTTTTCAAAATAAGAATTTTTTGTTTTACAATACATTATTTTACAAAAAAAATTCAAATCGACTATAAAATTTAAAAAATTACCTTAAAATAATTGCATATTGGCGTGAACGTCTTTCTACAAGTAACTTTATAGACACATATATACACGGAAAGAATGGTTTTGCTAAAGTATATAAAAATTTAGCTATATCTGGAATTTTATTAAACTATTAAAATAATTATGTAGGATGTTCGAACTACTAAAATATCAAAATTTTTTTCAGCATTGTTCATTATGCTTGAATTTTCTACATAATTACTTTGATAGTTTGACAAAATTATTTTTAGATTTGTATTTAACTATAATAAATTTTTTATTTGAGCAAAATTCTTTCCGTTGTATTATAATAATTATAGTGCTCGTTATAAAATTGTTGACTACATAAAATAGTAAAATAGTAATTATGATGTATATTCTTATATTTAATAAAACTTTTTTTACATTTCGAAAAATATGATATTGATGATGTAATCGAAGATGTTAAAATTTCTTAAATGCCAAAATGCTCGCAGTATGAATTTTCTTTTCAACGCTAAAAATGTTGTGAGTCGAAAGAGAGTACGGAAATTGGCCACCGACCTAATCTCAGCCAAGCTTTTCAGTCAACCTGTGTTTCATGGAAAATTTGTACCGTGAACTCATTGACGATCTTGTCTTTGATAACTCGCATTTCCATGTCGATAAGCTACAATGGACAGATCGTCGATATAGAATCGCATAATCTGTTATAATCTAATTCCTTGATAATTTCTCTTTTTAAAATAAAAATTTTTATTTTATAATACATTATATATATAAAAAAAAAAAAAAATACAAAGACTATAAACTCAGAAAAATTAATATTATCTTAAAATAATTGCACATTGGTGTGAATGTCTTTCTTACAAGCAACTTTAACACTCTAAAGAGAATATTATAGGATTTTAAAAAAATGTTTTTAATCAAAATAGTATTTTTTATTTTTTATTAGTTTAAAATTATAAAAATAGAATTGAAAGAAATTTAATAAGTTGAAAATGAATTATTAAAAATTACAATTTTTATATCTCATGACTTTAAACACGCTTTTTTTAAAACATTATTTTTGAAAACGGCAGCTACGAAACACTTATATATCTTAAATATAGTTTATCCGATCAAATTGAAGTTTTGAAGTAATACTTTTATTAATATTCCGCATCGATTTACAGAGACTTTTCCCTATTTTTAATTTTTTTCTTAAAATATAAAAAAATGAATAAAATTTTTTCAAAAGAAACGCAATTTCATGTTTAGATGAGTTTCGCAAAAAATAAAATTTTAGAGGAAAAGAAAATTTCCTCCATAATACAAAAATGGCAAATGTAAAGTAAAAAAAATGCCTATTTTTTTATTTTATAATTTATTTTATAATTTATTGAAGATTTATTGAAGAAAATCTTAGTCATCGTGCAGACTGCAATGTTTATTTAAGCCACTCTTATTATTGATTATTTTTATTAGAAAATCAGTTTATTAGAATGCCATTTGCAATGTGCAATTACATATTTATTTAAAAAGCAATTTTCTTTATATCAATTAAACTTATTATTTTGTACATAAAAATATTAAAGTACAATTAAAAAATTAATAGTTCATACGAGATATTTTATATTTTTTGTCAAAATGTGTCAGGATAAGTATAAAATATCTCGTAAACTATTGATTTTTCAGTAACTACTTTATACTTTTATACATGTACAGAATAACTAGAAGATTTATATTATGTTAAAAAAATTATACAATTTTGTTTAAAAAAATAACGTTAACTTTAATGTGATCTTGAAAAATTAATTCTTTCGAAAATTTATTTTAGCACTATTTGTCCATCTTTAATCTTTAAATCCCACCTGGGGTCCATGAAACCTTAGCAAAAATTTGAGCGCACTTTTAAGTAAGAAAAATATCTTAATTCACGATTTTTTTTTACATATTATAATAAAAAATTCGGCTTCGAAAAATAAGATTATTGATTCAGCAGACTTTAAAGAATATCTATGATTTTGTTTCAAGACAAAAAAATGAATAGAAGAATTTCTAGAAGCTTTTAAAAGAAGTCGGGGATCCTCAGTGGGGTTTATGTTACGGGGATGATGTGTGGGCGATAAGAGTTAAATCCTATAACATTTATCTGAATTATTTTTTTGTCAATTGCTTTGTCTTTAAAATATTTTATTGTTTTCTATTAAAATGAGACATCTTGTATAGTGTTGAAAAGTATTCTATTTTTTAATTCATTATTATAAGCTCTTAAATTGCCAAAAGTTTTTTTCGGTATCTTAGATAGTCATTGAAATATTAACTTGCATAGGAGAATCGCTCTACATATGTTGGTAGAAGATGTCTATTTTGCAGAGCTTTCTAAAAGCTTCTACCTCATTCGTCCCAATGTGAGGAAACCTTTGCGTATTGAGAAGGGCGAGCTGGCAGTCAAAAGTCGACCGAAGACCATGTCGGATTTTTCTATCAACTGCGGTTGAAGCGAAGGGTATACTTCAATATGCCCGGAACATTTTTGGAATAATAACGCTGCGACGCATATGGAATACAAAGCGTCTCAAACAAAATGTGTCCGTATAATAAAGAATGGTGATATGGAAGTCAGACCGAAAAAATATGTAATTCGGGAGAAACCCCAATAGTGGTGTAAAAAAGTTACGATATCCCGCAGCGAAGGATACGTTTCTTCTCTTACTCGTTTATCAAATAAAATTATTTTATGAATAATTCATTTCAATAATTCACAACACATGTTAATATATTTAAAATACATTAAAATATATTTTATATATTTATTATTAATTATTTATTAAATAGTATTATATATAAAGTTCTTAAAGAGAGATTACCTCAGGTTAGTTGAAAAATCTAGCTTCAATTCTATTTCTACTTTTCTAAGCAAATTTATTTCATTATCCGACTAAAGCATTTCTTCTCTCTTCCTTTTTCAATTAACGCTTTTAATTTCGTTTATCTTTCTATTATTAAAGCTAACAGAGATGGGTAAAGCGAATAATACTAATGAACTAAAGAAGTTAAGGTCTTGAAATTGAGAGCTTGCTAAGAACACTATTACGCAATAACGTGCAAAGTTTCGAGCAAATTCACCAGAATTAGAATCTGATCTAATCTAGCGATCTATGAAATTTCAACTATCATTTTCGAAAATCGATGTTGATTGGGATTGAAATTTACAAAGCTACATTTGATGGAAACATCTGCGAATAGACCTGCTTTAATCAAAAGTTCAAAATGCAATAATATGAAATATACGTAACTGCGTACGCGTTAATGACGCATGAATGGCTATTCTAGGAAAGTTAAAATTAACGTTTGTAACGCTAACAATTCATCATTCTGACGATCAATAAAACAAAATTTTATCAACGTACTTATTTATGAAAATAAATTGAATTTAATGATAATAATGATCATTGTATTTTCTACATGAACTAAAAATTGATATCAACTAATATATGCAAAAATAATTATAATTAATTATTTTAAAACTGTAATAATATATGTGAAATATTTCTCAAAATTCAGATGCGAGCTTTTATCGAGAAATTTTATTTTGAATTTAAAAACAACTTGTTTCATCTCTCTTTTTAGAATCTTATTAATTAGTTGGAGGCACTAATTAGCATAATCTTATATTTTAACGGTTATTTTTTCTGCAGTGTACACATTATACGGTATGTCTCGTTGTATTTCACTTTGAAACCGAACTTATAAGTTCTTTAAAAGCTTTCTCATAATACCGTTCATCCTTATTGGCCCACTTTGAACTACCCCCATGACCCGAGCCAAGCTGTTGAGTGGAAAACTCAATCTGCGATATCGAATTTTATGAGATATTACTTAGGTACAAGTCGTTTCATGATTGCGCATTCGTGATCGTCTTTACGGACTGTGGAAATAAACTGCCGGCCCCACGATAAAATAACTGTATAAGACTTTCAAATTTTTTCCAGACTGTTTATTTATACTTCAAATATTTCTTAACTAATTTTTCTTGTACAAAAATGTCCATTATGTATATAAATCTTTTGTCTTTTGTATTCTTAGATATTTTTAAATGTTATCTTTAATTTTAACACTCAAATGTCGATGATATCGTTTTGGTCTGTTAATCATTTTAATTTTTTTCTTTTTTGTATTGCACAATACAGAATTTTTTTTTAAATACATGAATATAATAATTTTAATATTCAAATAATATCAAAACAACTCTTCATTAACTGACAACAAGAAATAGAACAATTTTTGCGTAAGAAATAGACAAATAAAAATTATCAAATTGATATTTTCGGTTCAGTTTTAGTGTTAACACGCGAAAATTTTGATGTTACATTAATGACGATTTTACAGAAATTTTTCTTGCAATCTTATGAATTAATTATGTATAATATGAATCATCGATATTGGAAATAATATGTATGTACATACATATGTACATTTGAAACAATACGTACGTATAGTAATTAATTTTTTGTTAATTTACGTCACAAATCTTGATTCTGAAGATATTCTATTTACAAATTTCAAAACCCTCGAGGCTATTGGGCAGTTGCTAGAAACTATTGTATATGAGTCAGATAAGTTAAATATAACTGTATACAGATTGTATAGAGCGCTAGTACGGTAGATGGATTATACAGAAACAAATCCTGTACACAAATATCCTGCATTCTGACAAGAAGAGCTCCCGAATTTCCAAAATGTCCAAACGTTTAAATTGATTTTTTCACTAGAAACAATTTTTATCTCGATTTATCTTTGACTAAACATCAAAAATAAAAATTTATTTTTTTATCAATAAAATCCTTCTGCCAACGTTGAATAAAAAAAAAAAAATTTTATTTCAAATATTCAGTACATATTACTAACTTTTCGCGATAGATATGGCAGAATATGAAACATAATATGAAACAATACGAACGAAAGGAATGTTAGAATAATGAAATTATCAGTGAACAATACTGTCGGCAAATTATTTTACTATAATTTATAATAGTGTTAGAAATGTAATTACGCATGATAATTTAATAAATGTATAACAATTATATTACTTTATATACGAAATATGGAAATGATCGCATATGCGATATAGAGTGATCATCCACTAGTAATTTACTTGCATGTTTATTCTACAGGCGAAGATAATACTCTTAATACTAGTACCCAGAGGTAGACAATTTGTCCACTCACGATTTGAAACATCCGCAGCAGTTTACGCAGTCCGACTGCAAGAATGCAGCTCAGTACATTCGTATCATTTGTATGGAAATTCTGTTACATAATACAGTAATTAGGCAAACACAGAACGATATTCAGTAGATGAAGATACTTACAAAAGCCTTAATTCTAGATTAATTTTAGTGTCTATAGTAATCTTTTATTTAAAAATTTATTAAAAATTTAAGAATTATCAAAAAATGTTAAATACTATTATTTTTAATAATAATTACGATTTTTTAAAAATAAAGAATTCCCTATGATATATCACCGTGAACATTTTGCAATAAATCATATTTGGGGTACAAAACGATATCAAGTTTCAAATTGATCACTATTGGACATTAAGGGAAACAAGAAGTTTTTTAAATTCTTTTTATAGTATTAAATTTATAATATTGCAGATGTGTGTGTGTGTGTGTGTGTGTGTGTGTGTGTGTGTGTGTGTGTGTGTGTGTGTGTGTGTGTGTGTGTGTGTGTGTTTGTTTATATACGTACGTGTATACTACTTATATGCAATTTCTACATGAAATTTGTCGTTGGCGCGCTCTGTGATCAAAGGAAGCACGAACTTCTTTCAGAAGACGTCTTTTGGCGATAATCGTGGCGTTCTGTGGTGCAAATAATCCTTTTGCGTTTACGTGGTCTATGCGCGCTCGAGCATGTTGCTGTTGAAGAGGCGCGTAAAGTAAGAAGGATGGGCCAAGGCTTGCGAGGACGCTCAAGAAAAGATCGCGAAATGTGTCTAAAGAGCGAGCTGGTAGAGGAAAAAATGGCGCGTATAAGGAAGCGAAGGGTGCAAACTGTCAGATACGAGCGAGAAGAATGAAACGCAAGAGAAATGGAGGTAAAGGGATGGAGGAAGCGTAGAGAAGGATCGGATAGAGAAAGGGAGGAGAGTAAAGAGAAAAAGGAAGGATATCGCATTCGCCAACTTTGTCACTCCTGCAGTTATCCTTGTCCATTCTCCTCTCGTTCTCATCGTCCCTCTCTTATTCTCGGTTCTCTCTTATTCCGTCCTTCTTTTTCCTCCTCGTCACCCAGGTGCTTAGGGCATTCGCGTTTCTTCGTCGCCTTCCTTCTTTCTTCGTTCGTCACTTCTCGCGCCCTCCTTTTCTCTCATTCCTGAATGCTATGCTTTCGCTCGCTCCTCGTTTGGTCCACGTCTTCCCCATAACTGCATCCCTGTCTCTATTCTCTCGCATCGTTGTACTTCTTCTCCCTCTCCCCCCTCTCGCTCACTCTCTCTCTCTCTCTCTCTTCCTCTCCCGCATCTCGTTCTCGCTTCCTTCATCCCCTGTACTCATGGTCGTTCTCTCCCACTCGCCGAACGCGGTACTACATCCCCCTTGATCCCGCGTCTCCCACGCTTCCACCACTCCCATATCTCGACACGGTGCGAGCTCGCAGTCTGCCGGCGACTCTTGAATAGGAGTGACGGGTCCGCAGCTCACGAACGGTGTAGCGGGTGTCACGTTTCCCGTCGACGGAAATAAACGTACGCCGCACGCGGCAGTGTCACGACGCGATCTCGTGCGTACGTGCGTACGTGCGTGCGTGCGTGCGTGCGTACAAACGTGTACGTTGCGCGACGCGCAATTCGGTAGTCGTGTTTGCGTTCGCTGCATTTGCTCCGACTCCGGCAGGATGCAGCGCGCCGTTCCGGCGGGATAGATTCCTGTGTGAGTTCCTGAATGAGAATTATCCGCACAGTGCGGGGAGAAGTCGAGGGATGACGCGCAACGCGGATCTCTCGCTCATTGAGGCGAGCGCGCGAACAACGTAGCGACGGCGAAATTATTCGCGGCTGAACAATAGCAATTGTTTCCACTTGCGCAAAATCGAAGTCGGCGGAGTAAAGGGAAAAAAGAAAGAAAGAGAGAGACACAGAGAAATTCATAACTTCACGTTCTGATTATCCGATAGAATGTCCATTCTTTTTCTTTCCGCGAGTAAGGATCCTCCATTGCGGTTACATCTTTTCATTTTTTCTGTTGAAAGTCTTCTAAAATTCGCAATTGTAATGTAATTATGAATTTTTTATATGTAAACGGAGCACGTTTGCTTTTCGTTTGCGTCATGCATCATTAAAGTTTAAATGTGCAAGAGCTTAAAATTCTTTTGCCGTAAGTTTTAATGGAATTGGATATTGCACTGAGATGCGCGTAGAGAGGTGAAGTTTATTGTGAGGGAAGATAAAGTACAAGATGTGACTAGGTTTCTCCGAGTAAAAGTTACGTCAGAGAGAAAAACCAAGTTAATATCAGGAGCACAACTTGTCACATACTCGTAAACAAAACTGGTTGTAAAGAAGCATAATGAAATATGTTCATTGTTAACGATTCGTGTCAATTGGATTAACGTACATATCACAAATTAATTTAATCTCACATCCAAGTTGCATACGTGCTTCACAAAACATGCATTTGACAGCACGTGTGTAATGTTTCTGACGGTCGAAAGTTCGATCAGAACAGTACGGTGTGTAGCACGGCAGATTGTTGGCAAGCGCAGTAGAGACACGAAACGCGCCGTAAGAACATTTCGTTGCCAAAGTAGCTTTAATTAAATCGCTGGTGGCATGAAAAGTTTTATGAATGAACGGCGACTATTTAAGACTCGCAACTGTGTATGTGCGTGCGTGCGTGCGTGTGCGCGTGTGTGCGTGCGTATGTGTATGTGTTTATGTGTCGCCTATAATTTCATCTCGAGCTTTCATCAGTGAGCTGACTTTAACCCATCCGGATTTCGAGGTATTACGTGTTTTGACAGATTTTGATACAATCACAGATACAGCAGATTATATACATATACGTCGTGTGCATGTCACGCCGATAGTATAAAAAATTAAAGCGCGGGCCATCTGCCGCGCGATAAAGACATTCCGTATCTCCAATTACGGGGATTTGCGCGTGAACGCGCGTAGAACCTCGCGATAAACTTACGACAGATCCTGCGTCTGGCGCGAGGAAGTTCTGAAATTAGAACGGTATAGAATTTTAATCAGCCCCGACGTTCCTGAAATCCGACCGAGGCTCGCCGGTTAAATACCATTCAAATATTCCGCTGCTCCCCTCCCTTCAGCCATTCTCATCATAACGGCGATTTTATCGGCCCGGTGGTAGCGTATTATGAATATGTATACGCATTGTTTGCATAGTACATCGCAACGACTGACGATCTTCGTGTATTGTTATAAAAATAAAACAAGGAAAAAATGTGGGGCGTAAAAAGAGGACTTATGTGACGATACGCAGAATCCCGGCGAGCCACATTTTAAACGAAGCGTCGAAATGCATATCTAGTTCAACTAGAAATATCGCTTTTTTAGCATTAAACTTTGGCATATTCCAACCGATATCTGGAAACCGAGGTTTTGCTTTTTATTTGAAATAAAAATCTTTTATAATACTTTTTTTTATACTGTTAAGACACTCGCAATGGCCGTATTATTCCAAGTAAAAGATTTTAACAATCGTTCGCTGTTACGACTTGATCAATTATTGTAGTTTCTCATAACTTGTTTTTTTTTTTTTTTTTAATTATTCACATTCTTAATAGATTATCGCAAAATGATTTACGTAATTTTAATGTTAAACTTTCCTTGCGTTTATGTTCATAATTATATCACATGAATCAATTTAGAATCAATTCAGAAATAGGGAGATCGAATATCCTGAAAGTGGATCCTTGAAAATGGAATGGTTTCTGATCTCCCTTCAATAGTCATTGCGCAAGTATCAATATTTTGATACGTTTCACCCTCATTACCGCGAGGACCTTCGTCGTTATCAAATTCACGTACCTATATCATAAACATTTATGCACATTGTTTACATTGTAAACGTACTAACGTTTACCTTCCTCCGGGAAAGCATCACGCATCACAACGTAGTTGAACTTGAATCTACGTTATACGATGATTAAGGACACTGTTATTACAGTAACATTAATCCTCTTAAACAAGATATTGATGAGACCAAATTTAATATGAATTGAATAACGTTATATTTTTCAACATTTGGCGAATATTACGCGAAATAATATAGTAAATGAACAATCAATGACCTACAAATTTCAATTTATGACACATTTTTTCAAATCAAAATTTATTTTATTATTCATTTGTATCGAATATCACATTTAATGATACGTATCAACGAACTAATTAAAATTTACTGCCATATTTATATATGTATATTTTTGTCTTACAAGTGATAAATAAATAAATATTTAATGTATATGTTATCTTCATTAAATTAAATATTGAATGCTAATATCTGTTAATCATATATTTGATACATGTTGAAGAAATATATTTGCTGATGCTACTAGTAATACGTTTCCTAAAATTGTGCTTCAACTTTGCGTCGAATCTGATAACGCTAGTCTAACAAATTAAAATCTCACTCGCCTCTAAATCAATTCTCCATATCGACTTTATGAAACGAGGATGGCGTATCCCGAAGCGAAAAATTATTAGTAACGGCCGTTAAACCGCGCGCGATGTTCATAAATCGACGCGGTTTATCGTAAGGGCGCTATATAAGTACACACTTTGTTCGCTCGGCAGTATCTAGCTCGTAACGGCGCCTTAATGAAGTCGTAAAAGAGCGGCGAAGTATGCAGACGGCCCCTCTCGAGTGCGGTTTTATAGTTTCGATCGGATCGTCGATCGCCGGAAGTGCATTATTTTGCCTTGCATTAATACCGAGGATAACTGAGCACCTATAGATTTTATTGAGTATCGGCCGCCTTACGACTATACGGATATACTGTACGAATATACGAAGTAATCGTTGAATATGAACATATATAAGTATATATTTATTAGATTTTTTATATTAATATTATTCATTTTTCGTGATAATTTATTTTGCTCTATACTTTCTTGAAATGAAGTACATGTCGTAAATAGTAAGATGGAAATATTTAAAAAATTAAAATAATATAATAGACTAAAGTAATATAAAGGAACTGTATATGAAATAAGAAATCTCTTATCAAAATATATATATATTTAAAAATTGAAATTGACATATGGATGAAGTTTTTTTTATGCAATCAAACGGTCTTTTTTTTTATTAATTGTCCACAACACTTTTCCTTTAAACGTTGTGTAATAATGAAGTGCGGCGTGACGTGCGTTTCCTTTCAACAGCGTGCCAATTAATACCAACCAGTTTTGTTTTCGAAGGCAAACATTCGGATCGACAAAGACTTGGAATTAAAGTAGGTAGAATTCATGGCGCGCGCCTTCTCTATAGATCTATGAATAGACCCGATATACTTGCGCTGAGCAATCGCATACTACAGCTCAGTTTATACAACCATGCCATTGAACCATGTCCCGTGCAAAGAGAGGCGTTGATGAATTTCCTTCCCTCTACCAATATATACATATGAATTTAATATAATCCACCGCAATGCAAATGTGATATTCGCGAGGCTCCGATAGAGGCTCTCTTAAGCTTCAACGTTCGTTGTGATGATCTCAATGGCAATCATAATTGTATTTATTTTAATTTAAATTCTGTTACATAAACAAATTTATTTTACTCGTGTTTGGAATTAACATTAAAAAAATGCGGAATTAATCGTTAATTTTAAGCTCAGTTTATTAAATAATTAATACATATTTTTAATTAATAATTACATATTTTAACCGCTAAAGATTTGTTTAAATGTTCTTCTCTGTAAAAAGACTTTTTAAAAAATCTCTGTTATATTGTTAAATAAACATATATTCTTGATACACAAAATCCATTTACGTAAAACAAATAAAAAAGACTATGCTTCTATATAAATGCAGTTTTATATATATATGCTTTTAATTAATAATATTAACTAGGACGTGTTCCAGGAATCGAAGAATTATGCATGCATTTAACTCGGACACGTTGTATGGCAATGTACTCAAATACGAAGCGCGCACGGACGTTGATGAGAATAACTTCTCAAAGCTCTCGAGCGCGATTTGCGCGATCGAAGCAGGAGAAGAGCCCCTGTCGAGTCTCCCGCAGCTTTGTCGGACGCGTCCGTATGCACCGCGTGTAATTCGCACCGATGTAAATGCGCGCAGTTTGCCGCAGACAATCGTAACGAAGTAGCTCAGCGCCGTGCTACCGGGCTGTATGATAACGCCGACTGTTTCCGACGCGGCCAGCTTCCGTAGACGCGAGAATTCGCAATTCGAAAGGTCCGGTCCGGTGTACGCGCGGCGTACCGCCCCGGCCCCGAGCATCGCACGAACTTCAATTAGCGACCAGCGGCAATTAACAGAGCACACGAGGCTCTCGCTCGCCGCGCCGAAAATTCTCCCATGTGACGCGGGAAATGCGGCTGTAAGGCAACCTATGCAAATTAATGGTTTGGTCTTTTCCTATCTGTTTTCTTTCGTTCTCTCTCTCTCTCTCTCTCTCTCTCTCTCTCTCTCTCTCTCTCTCTCTCTATCTCTCAAGGGCTATACAGGCGTCGCGCTGGATCGTGAGCTTTTTCGTCGCCGTTCCGTTTACATCCCCGAAGCATAGAAAGAAGGGAGAAGCGATTCTCTTGTACGACTAATATTGTATGTCAAGGCAAGAGCAATTGCGTGTCGTCGCTGTAGAGAGCTTAATTTTTTTTTTAACGGAAGCTTCTTCGAAAGTTTAGTTGGCACGAGATAGATACACGGTATAATGGATACTCGTATATTATAGATAGGTATACAGTACACAAGTTTTTGAAAAACACGTTGACTTTATTATATCATTATAAGAAAAATCAATTATTATATACGCGAAATTGTCTGTCGTATATAACATAAAAGAGAATTTTTCTTTTTTGTTTCTAGAACTATTCGAGACAATCGTGAAACTTCCGTAAAACTCGTCATCGACAAAAACCCGTGCTTTTTTTACGTTTATGTCATCGCGGAAGTGATTGTATCCAACAAATTTCAGTTAGCACGCGGTAACAATTAACAAAATAGTGCTCATTTAACGGTACGCACACGAAAAGTCATTTACGAAGAGCAAATTAATAAGTTCTCATTCCTTTCTACACATCACTTCGATTGTCTTCGACTTTCCGCTAACGATAAATAAAATAATAATGTGCTACGTTCATATCCGCTGTAAGTTTCGTTCGTAGCGTGGCTAAATGTGCGGAAATCGGAACGATCGATCAGCTCGATACTCCGATTTCCGTGAATAAGACCGCCGACGCTGTTATCAGAGAAATCGGAAGATATTCAGGGGCTTTTATCACACGGACATCTCTTGAACAACAGATGTATCTGGAGTGAGTACTTGTCACGATGGGCGTCACGACAACTGGCGCGTACAATGACAATCTCGTGCGACAACACAGCGACGTCCCTTAATCCACGCTGACGGAAATGCACATATTCGGGATACGTGCCGTAAACCGGAAACCACGGCCCGACAGTTTCGTCCGATGAGTGTTCCTGTCCTCGAGTCCTGTCATCGAGACAGATTCTCGTCTTCGGCTCGTTAAAAATCGTCTGTTTTTGGGGAGCAGTCGAGAGATCGACGTGAGAGTACGATGAAACGCGCCGTAGTCCAATATGATCGTGCCGACCAAATGGGATAATCGTCGACACAGGGGAAACGGAGTGATGGCACGTCGAGGTACGATCTGTCTCGGCGTGCATGTGCGCGTGTGACTTACAGAGTGCCGAAGTGCGAGGGAGAAATCAAGGATCGTGTCTGCGCTGATCACCGTGACTTGGCTTGGTTTGGCCTGGCTTGACTCGGCAAACGAACTTCAACGTTGCAGCTTGTATGCGAAGGTGAGTTGACGCTATTAATTTTCGATACAGCGAGAATGTCGCGTCTACATGTAGACTGATTCTGTTTTTTTCTCGTTTGATAAGAGAGAAATGAAATTCTTTGCTGAGAGATTTGAGCTTTTCAGTCAAATTTTTTGTTAAATATCTAAAGATTTTAAGCTTGTTAAATTCAAACGTTTGAATCCAAAGTATAATCGAAAAAACAAAAATAAGAAAATAGATATAATCAAATGAGATAAAATTCAAAAAATACCGAGAATCTAATTTATTAGAGTATATACATATATCACATTTCGCGAAGTTTGCATTAGAGAATTGTATACTCTGTATACTTGCGCTACAGTAATCTACTTACAAAGAAACTACGCAGCTGCATCACGCACAAGAGCTTTAGCTAGCCTTCAAGTTACCGCGCGCAAAGTTGATGACATTTTTACTATACGACTTGCGAAACTTTATAATACATTATGCGCGTAAAATATAGTTAAATCTATTGAAACGTAAAACAGAGAAACAGATTGAGAAAATTTTCTTATATATCCTTATTTATATTTTACATTACAGGTTTCATTTCCCGTATTTATTAATTACCTTACGCATTTCATATTACGGTAGAAAGAGTGCAAAAATGTACAAGAAATTTTTTAATTAAAACATTTTTGTCCAAAGTAAAGTTTACGTTATAGTTTCTGTCCAACTTTTTACCAATCTCCACGTAGTTTTACAAACATCGCGTGACGTAAAAATTGGGTGAGTGGTTGGATGCGTCATAACTTTGATAATCTTACAGTGACTTTTTACCAGAACTACTTAAAATTTTTGAATGTTATTGACAAGAATTCGAAGAATTTTTACGAACATTATTTTTATGAGTACAGTTTCAAGGAATGATTATATTTTTCTCTATTTTAACGAAATATTAGAAAAGTATTAATCAGTGGCACTCTCTCTAGCAAAATTTATTTTTAAAAATTTAAAATCATAAATATTAAATCTGATGAAATATATTTGAAATTATAACGAGCACGTATCTCATAACTATTTGCATTTCTCATCAGTTGATTTTCGTACGTAGCATAAAAGAGTTCGGACTTAAAATTATATTTGAATATATACTCAAATTTTTTAATCTGCCAACTTTCGTTAATGCGATTCAAGTCTTTTCTTGCGCAATGAAAAGCTTCAATTCTTTTTTAACTTTTTAATAGATATCACGATGTGATATATAAATCAATAAAACATTTGTATTCTTCAATTTTACAATTTTATTTTATATTCGCAATATGTTCGTACACACGATGCTACACGAATATTGAGAATCGATTTTTGGGTTTCGAAGAGATGATATTAGCAATACTATGGTTTCGTCGAGTTGGTCCGCATTTAATCACTGTTTTCTGGAAAATACATTTTCGCAAACTTACAGTCGCTACAGTCATCTGTCATCGCTAAAAGTTGTTACGCGTCATATGCACACATTGGATGTACTGTATTTCTCATGCATTAAAACTATGTCGCAAATAAAAGTAAATTTACAAAAAAATAGCCGAGAACCTCATTGATGACATGAAAAATGTAAAGTCGAGAAACTGATATGTTTTTTCATTTAAAAAAATCTCGCATTTTAATTATGTAACTCAACATCCGAAAATAATATTGCCCTGTAAATGTCAGATATGAGATAAATCATATTATAAAGCGACAATCATTCATATTTTAATTGTTGTTATTTAATCCTTGTTCAGAGCAGTGAAACTGCGGTGCTCGCAGCACGATGCAATTTTGGTATAAAGGATTTTTACGATACGCACATAAACATGATATTATCCTACATATAATCCGTGACTTTAATTAATGCAACAACTCAGAGCGTAATTACTTTGGAATGATATTTTTAGTTTATTCATATACGAGCACAGTCTCGGCATATCGCTTTAATATCAAAAATTTGCGCACCAGTTGCTTCTGTATTAAACGTGTTTATTGCAAAAACAATTACGTATTTTGGAATAAATTTAAAAGAAGCTTTTGTACACGGAAAGAACAATTTTGCTCAAGTATCTAAAAATTAGGTAGATACAGATCTAAAAATAATTTTGTTGTTGGACCATCGAAATAATTATGTAGGAAACTCAAGCGTGATAAGCAATGTTGCAAAAAGTTTTTGATATTCTAACAACCAGCTTAAACGTTCTACATAATTAATCTAATGATTCCAACAAAGTTATTTTTAGATCTGTGTTTAATTAAATTTTTTTTAGATACTTCAGTAAAACCGTTCTTTCCATGTATACACATATAATGCACATAAAACAATACATGCTTACATAGAAAGAACGATTTTGCTGAATTATTTAAAAATTTAGACAGATACAATTCTGAAAATAATTTTGTTAGACCAAAATAATTATGCAGGAAACTCGAGTGTGTATGATGAGCAATGTAAAAACTTTCAACATTCTAGCAACTAGTTTGAACATTCTTCATAATTATTTTAATTATCCAACAAAATTATTTTCAGATCTGTATCTACCTAAATTTTTAGATACTTCAACAAAACCTTACTTTCTATGTTTATTAAACTAGATTGATTTTACTCTTTTGGAAAGCTATTAAAAAGGCATTTTCAGCAGTTCAAATTTAAAAATATAAGCAAATTCGCTGGAAAGTATTTTGAAATCTACTAATAATCTTAATGTCCAAATATTAACACTAAAAGTTATAAAATTTTTTTGAATTTTCTCTATGTTCGTAGATATGTATCCGTCTCTATAATTCCTGAAGTGCAAAACTCTTCAGACAACAAGTGCAATATTACAGTTTCGGAATGTACAGAATGTCTGCTTTGCGGTATTCGCGCGGCCTACCCGACACGAGAGCTGCGATCTGACGAGCAAATCCTGGCCACAAATTCGACTTGCACTTCCACAAGGGCGGATCCGCTGGTTGGACCGTAATATTTGTGGTGATCGTAGAATGCCTCAACAACCCTTTAAAGTACTGCTTTCTCTTTCTCTCTTCTCTCTCTCTCTCTTTCTCTGACGATTGTCGACGCATGGTCATTCATTACTTTTCGAAATCGCTCTCATTCGATTTATGTTTCTCTTCAACAATTCTCGCGAGCAGTTCTCTACGCCAAAGAATGTCATTAAAGCAATACTGAGAGCTCGTCGCTGAATACCGCAGCTCGGATTGTTACGAAATTGCGTGGAAGTGATTTTCTCGAAACTGCACTGCTGAAGATAATGAGAATGACTCTGTTCATTTGTTAAGCGGAACAACCAACGAGATTATTAGAATTCTATGCGACGTAATAGCGACGAAGAGACAATACCACTATGAATATGCTCCTTTTCAAATTCCCTCTAGAGCAATACATTCGCCAAATATAGAATGAAGAGTATTATATTTAATTATTTGTATTTAATGTTAATAAAATATTTCTGTTTTACACTTTGGTTGTTATATATATTATAGATGTATTATTCATGTTTTCATAATATAACTTATAATATAGCTATATTATATTAATTAATCCGTGATTATTTATCATAACTGTTTCAAAAAAAGAATTCATGGTAAAAGAGTCTGAGTAAAGAACAATATAATGTATTTAAGATCAATAAAACATTTCCATGTTTTATACTTTGGTCGTTATATATATTATATGTATTACAGATGTATTATTTATATTTTTATAATATAACTTATATCATAATTAATCCGTGATTATTTATCAAAATCGTTCGCAAAAGAAAGCAAATTCGTGATAAAAAAGTCTGAACAAAGAACAATTCAGGTGAACTTCCAATAAATCGACTCAAAATGACGATAGATCTGTTCTTGACACTTGCAAGGTAAATTAATTCGCGACAGCTGACTCGGTTGTCAGTTCGATTAAGTGTTGGATGGAGTTGAGTGGTTATGTAACAAATTAGATCTGACTGTGCCGATTAGTTTATAGGCTGCGTATTTACTTGAGGCTATACAATATTGCAATATGAGATCTGAGCCATAGGCTATTATCGCTGTATCGACAATATTGCAAATCTCATGTTGGTTGCTATAGACGTACATACATATATATGTATAGAACATAACTTTAACTGGAAATCTATACTTTGAAAAATAGTTGAGTAGCAATAGTGGTTTTTTTACTTGTTTCTTTACTTCTTTTTAGTATAAAAAATTCATAAACATTTGGTAATTTGGAGAATAAAAAAAAATGAAATAGATGAATTCTAGAAATTAATAAAAATTGCTCTTAATTTTAGTGATTAAAAATTTTATGAAAAATAAAATATAGCAATTATAATATTTAAAAGTAAGAAAAAGATTAATATTTGAATTATCTGTTTTTGTAAAAGACAAGAGAACTTCTGCATTAATTAAATTTGTATGACATTCTATATTTCACATTTATTGTACATTACATTACATCTCATTTAACCGATAATTTACTTATTTAAATAATCGTTAAAGCCATTTTCCACACAATTATCGTACTATTTAAATCAATTCTATTCTTCTTTGATGTCATTCAACCTGATAAAATATATCATTAGTTCATTACAGATTTCTGTCGATCGAATTAATGACTGCTGAATATATCTGTATTTGCATGAAATGCGATTATTCGGCAGCTCTGTAAAATATTTTCACTCAACAATAAGGATAAAGAAAAATATCCTTAATTTCAAGACAGTTTGAAATATATTTTTATAATGATATATATGATATATATAATTGATGATATGTATAATTATAATGTATTGATTTAAAAAAATGACATTCAAAAGTATTTTTATAGACACATTGATAGTCCATAGTTACTTCTCTAGTAACTTAAATCTGTAATTAACATTACGTGCAAATTATATTAAAAGAATAATCAAAGCTAGAATATAAAAATGCATTGATACTTGATGTTTGATGTGAATCAAAAGAGTTTTTTTTATATTTCGTAATCAATTCAAGATTTAAGAATCTTGAATTCTAACCTAACGCTTTAACGATTTCGCGTCCATCATCGTCAAACCAAGTATTTACTTCACACTAGTGAGCTTGCGAGGAATAAAGGAAGGAAGGAAGTGACGAAGGAAGGAAGAAAGCTGGGGAGAATGTCATGAGAAAAGGCGATCCATCAAAATCAAAAGAGCGCCGCCACAAGCGCCAAGGGTCGTTTACTTTCTCTGCTCCTCGCGGATACTTCGTTATTTTTCGAGTCGCCTCTTATCTTTTTTCCCTTTGTCCTCTCCGTTTGTTATCTCATTATCTCCACACCTATGTGTGACATCGGCGAAGTGGCCAGATAAATGATATAACAAGGACCTATATACAAAGGGCAATTTTTGTCTACTCGAATGGACTGACAAGTGGAATATCTTCGCCCTGAATATACATTTTTAAAAACGTGGAATTTTATAAACTTCAAAATCGAAAAAATCGTTAATTGTTAGATCGGGGAATATCACTTGAATGATACACAGAAAGAACAATTTTGAATTATCTAAAAATTTAGCTAGATACAGATCTAAATATAATTTTGTTGAACTATCCAAAATAATTATAATACTAAAGTAATAATACTAAAATAATATATTAAAGTAATTATATGTAGAACGTTCGAGTATAATGAGGAATACTGCAAAAAGTTTTGATATTCTAGCAATTAGTTTGAGCATTCTACATAATTATTTTAATGATAGTATGCCAATTTAATGTCTCATTCCAACGACCATTAACTTTCTAAAATCTTGATATTGTATATCAAAGTTTGAATTAATTATTCCTTACAAAGTTTTTTGACTGAAAACAGTTCTGTCGTTACACAATTCGCAATTACGGAGGAGTTTTAACTTAAAAGCGAGACGTTAACTAGGTAAGACATGAACATGTGGGAAGTTTAATACAAGGTGTTGTGCTAGACATTTATGCGCGCGAGTACCGAGATAACGTCGCTCGATGCACATATCGCGAGTTTTCACTACTCGAATGCCTGAATAATTGGAAATTCAATAACTCGACACGAGGTACAGCTTGAAACTACAAGCAGCATGCTAAGTAACACTATCGCCTCTCCGCCAACTTGATGATGATTTAGTAGCGCGGAAGGAAATACATATATGAGAGAGGAGGCTCGACGAGAGAGCAAGGCGGAGCTGTACGCGGGCGCGTGAATCTATTTAAGCGCGACACTGAGAGAATCACGAAGTGAAGGGTGAAGAGAGGAGAGAATAATGGATGGTATACCCGTAATGTCACGTGCAGCATGCCGAAACCACGCCGTCCACACTCTCGGCTGTGTTAATCAAACGGCGCACGAGGTAACCCGCGGAAAAGGCGACCACAGGGTGGTCGGATACGGTCAGACGAGCGGCCAGGTAAGAGATATACCCGGCACACTGTCGCCACGGCCAACCTGTGTGGAAGCACGCGAGAAATCGTACGACGCGATCGTCACATCCCCGAATCCGGATTCCACATCGTGTAATTTTTGGTGGCTGCTCTGTTAATACGCGTCCGATGTACCACCGATCGATTTTCGGCGTGAATTATCGCCTCGGTGTGAGCCACGCCCGAACGGGAAATCGTGTTGATGAATCCACATTAAAATTTAGCTCCAATTAGATTTGCAATAATTATGAGGGTAACTGCACGCGGCGAATAAAGTGTTCCGCGTGCATATATGCGAAACATCATTCATACATGTAATGGAAAAACGGATGCACAGCGAATTATACATTTTTAATTCTATATGCATTTACGCAATATCGCAGAACGATAAGAAATGTTTGTCATTTCTTAGTCTCAAATTTTTTTTAGTCTGCTTTATTTCATGTATTTTTATCTAAATTTTATCCAATAATTTCAAGTACGATTCGTAACGAAATATCCAGGACAAAAGATTGAACAAATAATGCTTCTCTATAAAGACCAAACACATCAATAGGTTATACAAAACGCATCAAAATACGTTGTTGCATTTTGCATACATATCGCGCGTTACATACACTACAAATGTTTTTTAATTTTTGGCAAAAGTTTGAATAAATATTTACACGTCAAAGAATCAATATCGGTGCATTTACATAGAACTAAATTTAAATTGCGTTGTAATATTAAATCACGTCCTCGAATTTAAAAATGCGTATATTTCGTTGCTCCAAAAAGTAGAATCAAATTTCAAAAAAACGTTCTCCGCCGTATTTGATGGCGTAGTACCTACAATAATTACACGCTCTCCCATTGATTTTGATTAATCGCGCTGGGCGCAATGTTTTAAGTGCCCACAGCTCGAGTGAATATATCGAAAGGTTCCCATGTGTTTTGCAGGCTATCAGGCAGGGCGATTGGCCGAAGAAGCTTTGGAAAACTGCCAGCGAGTTCCCGAAGTCGTAAGCTTTGGCTGACCTCGGCTCGTCTATTCTACCGAGATGGATTTTTTCTCTCAGGACTTTTGTGTCCCCGGGAAGTAACTTCACGGTTGTAGCCACGTGCATCGCTCGCCGATGTGACGGATGCTCGTTCGTGTGTGTGTGCATATGTGTACACATACATCACAGCCCGCGCGCACACAGGAGCTTGCATTTTACGATGCCAGCATTCCCCCGGGTGCGTACAGTGGCATCGTCAGCGTTTCCACCTTGACCGATGAGATCGCTAAAACGAATGCGTACAGCGATTCTCAGCATCCACAGTCCGCGAGCCACATCTTATATTTCGTGATCTCGATGAATACGAGATCAATGGCAATAAAACGGCATTTAAACAGTCTACACTTCCTTACGTCATACGTGAAATAACGTGATTCGATAATGTAATTATATTATACAATTGTACATATACACGTCGCGTAACCTTTTTATTATATTATCTCTTATCCCTAACGTCGGAAACAAGTCGTTCGTTTAGCTCTTGACGATTGAATCGATCAAAGGGACTTGACAATTACGAAATCGTTGAAGAGATGGTCGGATGGAAATGTAACAGTTGCGCTTGGAGATCGTAAGCATCGCTGCTTTTCAGGAAATTACATTCCATTCATAACAGCTTCCACAACGCTTATCGCGAACGGCATTTAAATAAATTTACACTGTCTGTATTTTCATGAACTGAGAAATGACAGTACGCCTCAACAGTTCTGAAGAGTTATCTGTGAGGATGCTTTAGATAACTTTTAATTGGGATGAACATAAATTTTCCCACGTCAGAAACGCTCGCGAGCTTTATTATAAGGGCTGAAGCGCTTACGATGATATTCGTCATTTAATAAATAACATAAAATGCTTTCGAATAGACCTTGGCAGGTTATTATGGGATGTAACTCCAGTTTCAACGCTCGCGAATGAACTTTTACAATTAACAAGAGCCCCAGTGTTTATGATCGATAATAAAAACGGCAAATTGACACATCCTCCATGATATCTCTTCGTATGAATGTTACATATAGCACAAAATGCATGTCGCTACAGGTCAATGGTTTCAACGAATTTCTACACCCACCCTGTTCGCTTGAGTGCGATTATTTGCATAACACAATGGACATTTCGGTATTGACACTGCGCAATTTCTATTAGCGTGAGCAATATTTGAAATTGCGAAGCGCGAACGCCTGAGTTCGGACGCTGGATTGATCCGATTTGCGTATACCACCGATACGAACAGCCTAGTTTTTTTAAATCCCGACATTTCCCATTGTCAGAAAAGACTCGGATTTTTTTTGCCGATTGGTTGTAAAATAAATTGAAAGAAGATGAGTCAACATGTGGAGGAATCTAAATGAAATGCTGCTATTTTGATGCAAAACGACAAATTAATTACAAAGTTTGTAACGAAGCGGTCGATAACTATGAATTAATATCCAACAAGCAACACGGAACATCAAAAATACACAAATGCAAATTGCAACGGCGCGCTAGAGATTGTAATTGTGCGTTGTGCCATGATTTCCTCGCAAAGTTCAATTGAAATTTTATGAATTTTTGCATTATTATTCAACATTATTTGCATTATTTGCATAAGTTTTTCTCATTCCTTTAGCTACAATTTTTCTTCTTTAAAGCACATATGAACAATGTTCCGTTTAGATAAAATTATCAAGATAAAGGTCAATATTATAGATAAATATATAGATAAAAATAAGATAAAAATAAGATAAATTATATATAAATATATCTTAGTTAAAGATGATTTAGTTTTTAATTTAATTCAAAATTTAATTTAAAAGATAAAAGATAAAATTATAAGTCATTTAATTTAGATAATTTTATATTAATTATAATATTACTTTTAAGCAAAACAATTTGAGAAATAATATAATTCATATTTCCATTTATAACATAAATCTTTATTTTTTAGAAAAAAACTTTTTAAATGTTCCATCTAACAAACGATTTTTGCGTGTATATTAGTTGTTCAGACGTCATGATAGTAAGATGTATTATAATATGAAAATTTATATATTATATTACAGGAAAAAAATGTTTAACACGTCAACAAAGTAACAGAATCCAATTCTTTAGATTTAAATTCTAAATATGAAAGTACTTTAATGGTGAAAGTTTTTTTAATATACAAGAAATGATACACACACACACACACACACACACACACACATTCGAGCAGAAAAGTAAAATAAAATTTCGATTATAGAAAATACAAGTGAACATACAAGAAACTTATAGGTGCATGCAATATTTGGTTTATAAAAAAGGAGATGTTTTAAAAAAGTTTTAGTTCTACTAAACTCGCCATACATTAAAATAGATAATTTAAAAAAGATAATATTTTTGTCTAAGATAAAGATGCAGATAATATATATTCTAATAATATATATTTTAATAAAGATAAAAGATGAAATAATTTCTTTGTTTAACATGTTCATTATCATGCGTATCACATATGTGTGACATTGTTTATTATTTATATATGTGTACAGGTTGATTTGTTCATCAATTTGAGTTATTGATTACCGATATTATCAAATGTTGTTAATTATCCATATATATGTTTTATATGTATACAAGTGAATATGTGCGACATTATGTGTGTTACGTAAAAGAAAGGCATGCAAGAAAGGTATGGACCATAGCGATTTTCCAACTTGACCGTGGTAGCAAACGTGTTAAATAATTATTTAGATAATTTTATATAGATAACTGCAAACACTTGGACAGTCTTTTTCATACATGAAGTCTATAAGAAAGTCTCATTATATCATTGTAAATAAATTTATCAGAAGTTAATGTATAAGTATTTTGCTTTTAAACCTTTAAATTAATTAAAAAAACGTAAAACAACGATATTAATAATTTTGTACATAATTTGAATATTTTTTTGAGTTAAATCAATAAGCATTCTCCGCAGTTTGTGGAACCGTTATACGTAGTATCGCCACCTAATTAATATCAATATCGAATTTCATTTTCGCGATAACTGATTACATGCAGACGTTATGCAGGATGCGCGCCATATCCTTCAATTACAGATACAATTTTTTCTTCCGGTTGACCCTTCATATTCTGATTGCTTGTTGCGCGATAGACATTTCCTCTCTTTCGTATTCTATATGCATTTCCATATGCACTTACGATACACTTACGATACATTTCAAAATCGTCATTGTTTCATTCTCTGGATGAATACATTTACGAGTGGCATGTTACCTCCAGCTCTTCGTTCTTGCTAAGAAAATAATGAACAGACTATCGACAATTCGTCCTTAATGAAGACTCATTATAAACTATCCCGAACAGGCTTCATCGGTAGAAGTTAGTATATAATTGCGGACATATATCGCTACGCCGCGTAATGTACTGCATAATACTCTCAACACACCTAAACTAATTTCAAACTGTAATAAAAGTACGCGTGGCTTATACATGCGGAACGTATGCCATAAACCATTAACGGTAATGATATTGTTCTTGTAACGCAGCACTAATGCTAACGATAACGAGCTGGCGCATACCTATATCGTATTCATTACCTTGACTTATTAAAGCAAATAATGAGAATAGCGATTGTTCAACAGGTATTGTAATGGCGGGGTAATGTTAGTTACGCGTTTCCTACAAAGATTTTGACGCGAAGAAGAATATATGTAGCAGTATCTGAATGCTTTTATTGACGATTATAATGACTGAGACAGAGTAGGAAGAAACAACGGCTTTCATAATCTCAAGCTTAATTCCATTGCGAGAATATATTGCGAAGGACGCGAGGTTAATGAAAGCGTAATGTACAATGTTATGAGGTTAGAGATTGAGATTAGAGCATGTGCTAACAATGTGTCAAGAAGAGAAACATTTTTCTTTGATGTTGATGCTGCTATGATGTTTACATTAATTATCTTTTTTTAGACTTACTATTCAGCATTGCAAACAGTATAAAAAAGAGTAGATCAAACAAACCAAAGAGGCCGTTATAATTAAATGTATGATAATTAGAGTGAAATATTCTGTAGAAATACATAGAACATATCACTATGTAAAATTTAAAAAAATAAGATTATTTTTATTCCAAGAAAATATTGAGGACTGTACATTTTGCATGAAAAAAATTGTTATAATTGAACATGGAATGAATATTCTGTAGAAATGCATAGAACATATCATTACGTAAAATAAAAAAAAAATATTTTTATTCCAAGAAAATATCGAAGACTGTATACTTTACATGAAAGAAGTCGTTAATTGAACATAGAACGGGATATCTTGTACAAATGCATAAAACATATCATTATGTAAAATAAAAGGAATAAAATTATTTTTATTCCATGCATTTTATTATTCTCTTCTGTGCCTTTTGCAAGACCATAACGCGCTTAAACGTTGACTTTTGCCCTCCGCGTAATCTTTGATATATAAAAGGCGCATGTTGTAGGTAACAACGAGATAATATACAGCGGCTCGAAAATCTCAAAATTGTACGAAACTGCAAATACTGTGCCACATCGTGCGGGTTATGCGCGGAAAGACGTTGGTGAGCTGCCGTTGCGAGGAATGAAATAGGGGCAAAGGTTTCGCGTTCTTTGTGCCGGCAATATTATACATGCAGGCACGGGCCGTGTTTGAAGATACGGGAAAACACGGCGAAGTAAAGAGGGGACATAGAGAAATCCAATTCGCCGTCTCGCCGTTGCGCCGCTGCTGTATTAAAACGAGAATCAAATAGCCCCGAGCAAGAATGAAAGACTAATAGAATGGCGCCGGGGCGCTACGACATCTCTGCGAGGAATGTCGTTCAAATGTGAACTCGTTTCGCGGCAATTATGTTACTCCTGTAATTGAGACGCGATTGTGGACGGCGCATTTACTCAAACGCGCACGCGGCGAGATGCATTACTCGTGTCCACAACGCGGACACTGATAATTGGGAACCTAATGTAACAAATTGTCTCTCAGAGAGAGAGAGAGAGAGAGAGAGAGAGAGAGAGAGAGAGATACGAGAGGACGTAACGCACAGTTTGCGTAAAATGCTCTCCTTTAATTTCTCAAATATTTATATGTACGTTCGCGTATATAAACCTTACTGAAATATATAATGCACGCTCTCGTAATTGTTGACAGCATCAGCATTCCGGAGTGAAACGGCCGCAAATATACACCCGGCTTGTACTATGACATCGTATTTACATGGAATTTACATTAATGTGCGCGTACACGACATATTGAACGGTACGAATGTATATTTATTACATTATACTTTATTGCATTGCGTCAGGGGAAGCGTCCGTCCTATATGTAAACTGTAATTATATAAGTGATCTCCGTCGCGCGCAAAACTCAGAAGAAATTAAGCGATTAACTTTGTTGCTGCTCGCGCGCGTTTATTCACGCATATCTGATATATCGCGCACCGGATCAAACCGGATTAAACGTTCTTGTATTCGCCGCGACGCGTCTTACATGCCCGATCGCGTCATCAAACCGCACCCGGACGGTACATGCTCGATTTATCGTTTCGCGAATCGATGGCGAAACAAAGTAGGCTAAAGGAAGCAATGGCCCGAGACGAAATCTAGCCGCTCCTAGGCGCTCCTCTAGTGTGGATACAGCCGCGTCGTAATGAACATGCTCACGAGTAATTACCATGATTGCCCTGGCAGCGCCGGGCTGATTCCGCCCACCCTTGTTTCCCCCTCCTGCCCCGCCGTTTCTAGCGCTCTCCGTCATCCCCGTCGATCCTCGCGCGCGCATCCCTCGCTCCTACAATTATCGCTCTAATTACGGCGTTTTGTCCGCTGGCACTACTTTCGCCGACTGATGCGGTTAACTGCAGTTAACTGAAATGCAACGGCGGGAACACACGCGATCTCGCCGGCATCTCGCCGCGCGACCACCCGCCGACCGAGCTTTTAATTTACGCGCGACAAACGGCGATAAACACTCGAAACTGCGTCTCCGTGTCCACGCTGCACGAACTTTATCTAATGACACGTTCGTGAATTGTGCTAGAGATTAAAGACCAGTTAACTCCTTATTATTACTTCCGTATAACGGGTTACATCTCGTGATCTTTCATGCAGGGAAATTAACATTGGAAATACAACCAGCTAAGTAGCAATCAAAAAGATTTGAGATAATTAAATCTTCGATAAATTTATCTTAGAAAATAGAGAAACTGAAAAATGTCTTAACATTTCAGTAATAAATAAAATTTCAGTCGAAATACGCATGTAAATCGCGTTACATAATCGATACGAAAAGAACGGTTTTGTTGAAGTATCTAAAAATCTGGATAAATACAGATTTGAAAATAATTTTGTTGGACCGTCAAAATAATTATGTAAAGTGCTTAAGCGTTGATAATAAATTGCAAAAAGTTTTAATATTCTAATCAGTTTAAACGTCTTACATAATTATTTTAATGATCCACACAAAATTTTCAGATCTGTATCTAGTTTTTCAGATACTTCGGCAAAACCATTCTTTCCGTGTATCCGTGTATGCGTATAATATAAGTGCATGTGTGTGTGGAGTATATATAATTCCGATATATGTGTCGCATGTATCAAAAACTTAATTTATCAAATATTATTTATTACGTTTAAGATAAATAAACTATACCAATAAAAACTTTATATCTATTATGATTAAAAAAATTAGAAATACAAAATATTTATTTTTTATATTTAAAAAATTTTTTTAAATCTTTGCATTTTTTGCCGTATATCACAGGGGTGACACAAAAAATTTATAAATAATTCTTATAAAGAAGATGTAAAACGACACAGTAATTTATGAAATATGTTTATAAAGTTTTATTAGAGAAGAAAAATGATAAATATATATACGAAGTAATAATATTCTTGCATTTATTTATTAATTAGCACATCAATATTTATGTATTAATGTAGAATAATATTTTGAACATTCCTTATTACACTCTTCTACTTACAGGGCGTAATATCTGTAATAAATATAATCTGTAATAAAATGGAAGTATAATGTAAAGTATAATCTGTAATAAAATAGAATAAATTCCATACACTAAAATTGCCATGCACTAAACAAATGAAGTATACAAGACATCAAATTGAATAAAGAATACATCCTGTATTTTGCTACGCTCCATCTTTTATTATCTCTCTATACTTACGTATCACGAAATAATCACTAAGTCTTTTACATTTCTTACAGCAATCATTTTATTTGTAATATATTGCGCTACATACTACGTTGATAAATCGATTCAACGATGAAACACTGGTTTTGTTAATAATAAAAAACTACAACATAAGACTAATATAATATATAATATATAACGGATGTAAAGGCATATAATGGTTGCATGCAAATCATCCTTACTTCTTCTATTTTTTTTTAACTTCCGTGACGTAAATATCAGAGTTTCCCTGTATAATGTGCATGTCATTTTCGATCCACGTACGTCAGTGTCTCACAAAAATGATGTTAGTTTTTAATTACACGATTATTTGCATAACCAACGCTATTGGCATTTCGCGCGTATTTCAATTGCCGGTCTCCCATCCGTATCGGAAAGCGACCGTTTCTAGAGTGCCAGCAATTTCCTCTCGTATTTACATCGCTCCGTCGTGGTTTCCGCGATATATTTTCTTCTCTTTTCGGTTTTTCTTTCTTTTTTTTGTTGTTTTTTTTTCTTTCTTCGATTCTTTCTTAGCGTTTCCGCCACGCTTTCGAGCTCCGCGGGATTAAATCCCGCGGGAATGGAATAGCAACAGCGCATTACAACTGCACGACTCGACGTCTAGATTTCAAAGCATAACTTACACAAAGAGAAAAATGGCCTGGGGAATGTCACATCTCTCTTCTTAGACGCTTGACAAAGTCACGCGCAATTTTGTACATACGTTGTGATTGTGCACATTGATACTCATACTTCTCGATCTTGCTTACAACGCGCCGTCTATGGAAACAAACGAAATCACGTTAAAACACGTATTACGCATCGTGCGGTCTAGATCAACTTTTTCATTCACGTCGCAAAAAGCTACATGCATGGCAGAACATCGTAATGGCTGCATTCATTCAAAAACACAAAAAGCCACTCCGAGTTTCGACCGGAAAAAGAAGTTATTCATCATTATCTCTTTTTTACTTTTATTTTTGTGCGTTTTGTACTTGTGTTGCGGTAATAGCAGAGAGATTTTGGTGTTACATTTACATGTAGTAACATATTGACGCGCATTAACATGCAGCGACAATAGCGATCCTTCGACAGAATGTTTTATTGCATTATGTAAAATCGTGATGGAATATACAAACTGACAAAGTATTACGCTCACATAGTCGAAGGAAAACGCAAAGTAGTGCTAACTTTTATTAAAAAAGTTCGCATCATATTAAATTATGCAACCAATAATCCTAACACGAAGATAGCAATAGGACAACAATACATCAAATGTCCTAGTCATTATGACTTTTGTTTCGACGACTGGATTCTTCATAAAATTTTTACTTGATGTTTTCTTATTAAGCGTATAAATATCAATTTACTATTGTAATCATTATAAAGATATGAATCGGGATTATAGATAATTTAAACTCTGTTTAAACAGAGTTTAAATTATCTGTTTAAGTGTACCGAATGTTTTATTCATGAAAAACAGAAATAAATTTTGGACGATTTATAGAATCGTATAAAATATAAAAAAAAATTGTATCGTATGTAAATTTTTAAATCACAATATCCATTGTAACGCAATTCTGTCTATTTGATCAAAAATAATAATTTTGATATTGTATCACGAAAGGATTATTTAGGCTCAGTGTCTCCGAGCTTAAATGTTAAGCTTCCTTTGAATTTAAAGAGCAGGTTGTGACCGCTTGTGGATAAAACCTATGCTCAAACTGATTAAGCTCTAACGGAAATACCGAGCTTTAAGCGGATAGCAGATTGCGAAAAAAAAGTAATAAGCCAGCTTCGTTAAAAATGTACTAGCGAATGAAATGGCAACGAGAATGGCTTAATAAAGGCGATTTGAAATTAACAAGATTTAAAATGTAATGCATTAATTTAGCGAATCTACGCTATTTTTGTGAGATCTTTGCATAAGAAATATAAGCAAATGTATTATTGTCTTGTTTTTCATGTTAAAATTAAAAAAAGAAATAAGTTGTTATTAGAAGACACAAAATGTGATATAGTAATATTTAAACCAGTAATGACTGTAAAGAGTATAATATATATGTAGAATGTATAATTAAATAAAATATATAAAAGCGTACATTAAAAATTTATAAAAACATGTAGAATTATATTAAATTGTAATAGAATAATTATTAAAAATTAATTATAAATTAATTAAATTAATAATATAAAAAATATGTTAATTTTTCATGCAATAAAATATTCTTCTATATTGTTAATAACACATTAATGATACTATATTATTAATCTTCATCTATATTCGATGTAACAAAACAAATTTTTATCATCCACAATTTTAATCCACAATTTTAGTAATTGATTTGCAATATTGTTTCTCACAGTTGAGCAACTGATCGAAATTGCATTGATCCAAAAAATGAGTTCGGCGAGCGATAAAAAAATAGAAAACATAATCTCAAATCTTTGTATTAAATCCAACTATCGGTGTTATCGCGCAAATCTCGAATCAGATCTGCGTTATAATACCGACACTCCCGTATGCAACTCGACAGTTACCGTTAGCTTCCTACATAAATATCGAGATAAAATTCCATTGTAACCGCGTGCATTACAGAATGCGCATTTGGAACCAAAGTATTTTTATGGACGTCGTCCGTGCGCGGAAATCGCGATATCCATCATGCGAGTACATCGGCCGTTCGAGGATTAAATTTCGAACACGCGTCGTCCAATGTCAATGTACGATGATCGAGCGTGCAACAAGTTTTCGCTGTGTTCGCGATTGCTCGAGCGATTTCATCGATTTTGGCCGCAATCCCATCACGAAGGTAGCGTAAGCTTGAACCATCAAGCTTCGATCGGAATCGTGTGACGAAACGTGTGACTATGTTTCGAAGTAACTCATTTGCTATTGTTTTTCGAAGCTTAATATATATACTTTTAAAATTTTTTAAACTGAGAATACATTATAATATCAGACATAAATTCATATTGATAATCGCGCTTCTGTTAGAAGACCTAACCACCTACAATCAATTGACATCACTCTTGAAATATGATATGATCTAATAAAAAAAAGCTTGTGACTTAATCAGATATTTTACGTTATATTTGCAATTATAATTTAATTGAGAAACTCAAATGAATTTATTTTATATAAAACACAATCTAAGTTTTATTTTTCTTACATTATTTTTTTTTATTTTCAATAATGAATTTTTAAGAAAAGCTCGTATATGAGTAAATAGCTTTAAATTCTTATAATATTTTTTTGGAAACTTGAAAAAAGCATAACTATTTATGTGAGAAATGATTATTGACAACGAATGTAAACATCAATACTCGTTGTTCACATTCATTGAAATAAGTAATTTTTTCGTGTTTATTCACGCTTATCTGACTTAAGACGACACTAATCATTTCACAAAACAAAACATAAAATGTATGTAAACAGCTGCTTATTTTAAAAGTGTTAAATTAAAAGTGTTTCATTAGATATGTTGAGAATATACTTTTTAGTTTTAAAGTTGATAACGCTATAACAAACTTTGCTGCGTTTTTTGGATCAACTGATACCTTGATTTGTTATGATTCTCATTTGCCTTGATTAGCAGAAAAGTACTTTTACTTTTTATTATCATTATTAGATAATTACTTATTATTATTATTACATATTATTTATTAATATAACACAAAAATTTTGATTTTTTAGATTAAAAAAATAAAAGGCTAACAAGATATTTTCCAGCTCCAAAGAAACATACAAAACTACAAACCATAAGTTTTGATTAATTTA
>JANQDE010000066.1:527487-556007 GCA_037157785.1 Cephalotes varians
TAGGCAAATTAAACAAATTAATATTTTATACATATATATATTTAATTTTAAGATTATATGTATATAAATATAAGGAAATATAAAGAGATTTATATATATATATATATATATATATAATTTGTTATTTTTGTTATTTTGTTACTGATATCTTATGATACAGAAAACAAATTTCTGAAATTAATGCACAGTCTATTTTTTAATGAATTTGCATTTGAGAGAATATCGACTAGTTTGTTGAATAATTTCCTTTCGTGGTTGCTAAGTTCCTTGGCGCTTCACTGAATCGGCGACGTATCGATATATCGACGGAAGCACATCCCCCGATATGCCGTGGCGCGATACATCCGGGCTTAGGTTCGGGTTAGGTTATAAATCCGTGCTTAAACGATGGTTACCGCCATTTATAAAGCGGTAGCTCGGTCGCCTCGAAGTGCCTGCACCGTCGATTAATGGAATTCCTCGGCGACGTGCCGAGCGTTCGTGCGAATAAATTCACGGAGGGTCGTTGGTAGGAGAACCCCGGGGAAAAGCACCCGCACGCAACCCACCGCTACTTCTCTCTCTATTCTAACACACACACGCGCACACCCTCGATCGTTAGTAAGACTTCGTGAAATTGATTTGGCGGCCAAGGACGGATCCAGATGGCCGCTCGCCGCGAGTCCCACGCGACGAATCTTGAATTCGAGGAGACGAGGAAAGCTTCACCCTCGGATTTAAAATTGCGTGAGCTCGGCGCGGCGCCGCGGTAACCGGAAGCGGCGGTCGCGTCAGCCAATTTAATACTCTGGCGAACAGCATCCGGCCGCGCGCACTCGGCGAAGCGAGCCGATGTCATTACCGTTCGCGCGCACCACCGGCATCCTGCAAATAAGATTGTCGAATCTGCCGAATTGATTACCTCCGACGACGTGGCTGGCGCAAATTGATTTTTACGACCCCCCCTCCCGTCGGTCCTTAATGTCCCGGAGTGCGATTCGCCTGAGGATCCACAGACGCCGAGGTAATTTGGGTGAAAGAATACGTCGTCGGCGAAATTGCACGATTTACGGTTACTGCACGAGAGCCGCCGATCGGAGTTCGAAGGAATCTGATAGTCTGCGTATTCTCATCGCAAATAGACGCATTATATTGTTACTTGTATAAATTACATGTTAAATATACAGTGAGAAAAGGAGAATGTCAAGTTTGACTGTTTTCTGGCTAACATAAAGAAGGTGTTCAAGGTGTACATGTCATATTAAAGAGCTTCGGGAGTCGAGTGGCGTATCACTTATCTTGAAGAAACATTGAGAACATGGGAGAAATCAAAATAGTCAAAGTTTGACAATTTTTTAAGGATAAATATAACTTCGGACAATAAAACTAAAGCTGTCACATTTATTGATAAAAAGTTGTTAAGTAAGGCATCAGAAATTAAACACGACAGGGTATTGTTACTTAAACACGTATAACTTGAACGAGATTTTCAAGCGATTGACCAGCAACGAAGAGTCTAATAGAATAATCTGGTTTAGTTTCTTATTTCTGGCTTTGAATAATGAACATAACTTATAAATTTAAAAATTATACATGTTTAAATAATAACACAATTGTTGTGAATTAATGCCCGGGATGTTTTATTGTTTTACTTAATAATTTTTTATCAATAAATGATAACATTATTATCTTTGATTGTGATTTCTTCGTGATATTCCTGATGTTTCCCCAAAATATATCACTCGATTCCGCTTAAGTAACCCTTTAATATGATAATTTATACATCTCGGAATTTCTTTCGTTAGCCGGAAAACAACATCCTCCTTACTATCTTAATAAAATAAATTTTTATTAGAAGTAATTGCTTGATTGAGAAAGATAAGGTAATAATCGCTTAATTGATTTGTTGTCTCGGTGATTGATAACTTTATTAGCAAGAGTATTATACATAGAAAAGAAAATAGAATTCGTATGAAATTAGCTTTAATAAAATGTTTCGTACTGTAAACGTATAATTCTTTAATTGATTGAATTGATCTTTAATTAATTGCTCTAATTAATTAATTCAATTAATTATCCTTGTACGAGGATCATTTGAAAACTTCGCGGCGCCCATATAACTTTAGATTTTAAAGTTTCTTAAGTTAAACTTTAGATTTTAATGTTTCTTGAAGTTCCTCAAAATAACTGTTTACCGTAGTTTCACGATTAAGTCGCGAAGTTTTCAAATGACTCTCGTATTTAACATTTTTTTGTTGCGAATTGTCATAAATTGTCATATCACGATTTTACATTTCTTTCTTTTATTATAATAGCTGCGGTGTTTGATATAAGCCATATGCACATATAAGTCAAGCAATATTTTCTTCTCTTTATACATATACAAGATATCTTATGCTACTTTAGAGTGCATGCACATACACGTGTCATATCGTGTTGCTTCTTGCGTTAAGTGTTCATAAGTGCTCCTAAAGTGTGCAGGCTGTGCAGCGCGGGAAAAGAGAAGCGGAACACATAACACCAAAATTTCTTGTTTATTTTCTAAGAGGCTGCCTTCTAGACTGCCGCCAAAGAAAGCGGAATTCCTTCGGTTATTAAGGGCGCCTGCTACGTCGATAAAGACAATTAACCAGCTAATGAAATGCCATTTAATAATTATCCTTGTTTTCTTGCGCTTCGGGCTAATGGACTCATGCGAAAAAACGTAATACGTGACTCGAATGATCTTTGTCGTGTGCATTAACCATGTCTCGCCGTCGTTAACTCTATTCTTTTTGTCTATCATGAAAGTGACATTGCGAAATGCATCTGACTGCAGTTTCTAACGTATATTTACGATTATAGTACTGTCTATTACAGAACTGAATATTCTTATCCGAAGTATTTGTTAATTATTCTCTGATTTGCATAAATATATTATTATTTCTTGATGCGTTTAGGTTGATTGCTATTCGCAAGATTGCGGATGCATGGAAAGAGACACACTGATTTGATGGAGACACGCAAACTCCGTTTCGATTCTCATGCAAAGTTTATGCGTTAACTAAAATGTAAATGAACCTTCTGAGGCTTCGTGATACAGTCAAGAGGATATCTCGGAAATTCTGCAAGTTCCTATGCATGATAGACACGTAGAGAATATATTCTCAAAGTAGCAATGAAATAAACGGAGAAAGTGGGTGAGAAATGTTTGAGAAGTATGTACCTGTATATGGGTATAAATATTTATATTCTATATAAGACTTTATCAAAGTTGTTTTACGATCACATAAAATATCGTATAAAATATATAACTGGCAAGTTAAAAATTCGATCAATCGGCATATAATCTTGCAATTAGTTCCACGTCACGTTCACAAACGTAAGCCTGAGAAAAGTTTCTCTCGCGATGAAAATTTTCATATTCCTTCCCTCGGCTAATATCCGGTAATAATCGGAAACAGACGTCGCTTGCGCGTTATGCAAATAACACGCTCAAATCGTCCTCACATACGTTTTAGTCGCTGCATGAACGTCCCATGAATATCCATAAGAGCGCCAGGCCGTTACGGAGGGTGTAACGTTACGTCTCTCGTAACAGTCCGCACCTTGCGCACCGACACGTAAGAGCATTACCGTTGCCATTGGTAGACAAAACGAACAGAGTACAGCGATGCCGTGCGCCGGCTGCTAACCGTTTCTATAAATATGCCGACTTTTTGCGAGCTGCGGGTTAAAAATACTGCGACGCTTCCTCCATCGGACCTCACGTCTCCCTCCCCCTTATCGTCTCATCTCCTTATCCCCTCGCATTTATGGGAAACCACGAATAGCCCGTAAGTTCCCTGAAGTTCCCTCTTCTATGAATATCTCCTCGGGCGAGACGGCGCGAGACGGCACCGTCGTCGACGACGACGACGACAACGGTGCGCCCGGAGGGCACTGCACTCCATCACTGGTCACAGACCAATACCAGGTTGCCCCAAACTGAGTGTCCCCGTGTTTTCGTCTATATCGAGAACTGGCCTGCGCGTTTCTCATTACACCAACAGATAATGTCATACTCATTGCGTCAAAGTCAAACGCGTGTGGAGAACAATCTAGCTTTTGACGTCATGCTACCCGTACGAGCTCTCGAATCCTTTTGGAAGCCCTGCGTCCCTAATACAGCGCCCTTTGAACTTCGAGGTAGAGATCAAACTGGAACTTTTTGCTCGGCGTACGTCGAGAAGAGTAATGAAGAGTAGATTGAGGTCAAAGATATTCGCGCGATCAATGCGATTCACACATGACTCAGTGATGATTCATGATTAATAGCATTTATGCATTTATTGCGCTGATATTTCTGAAGACTGTGCGTAAGAAATTTAAGATAATCGTATTATGAGATTGCCGTAAGATCTTAAAACAATTGACAAAACGCGTAAAGCTTTTATGCTAAATTCTTTGATGAGTTTAGAATTTAATTTTCATTAACAAAAAGTGTCTAGACACAGGTCGTCAACTTGTACATCAATTTCCAACATTTAAACAGTTTTAATTAGTCTTACAAAGATATCAATAAAGTAAAAACTTTGAAATTCCATGAAAAATAAAGTTTGATATATTTACATTTTCCTTGCAAATTCTTTGTAAAAAATATTTTATTTTCACTGGCTTACAATTTAAATGTTATCAATGTTTTAACAATTTTGCTGAAGAAATATTAATTCTAGGTTAACAAAAAATACGACGCAAATAAAAAAAGGGACATTGTGTCACAACCATGTGAAGAATGAAAAAGGAAGACTGCGTATCATAAAAAAATTAATTTTTAAAATTGTTTATGTGCTTCTAGACTGATCCATCATCTGGCGACGTTAGAAATATTCGATGTCACGTTGACGCGAAAAAGCGGTTCGTTCCGTAATTACACTTTTAATCAGTCTTTTTAAAATCGTTGTATTATTCTCGTGCAATATCGACGAGCTTTTGCACCAGCATTACGCGATTATACTATATCGCGAATAAGTACAAAACAGTTCGCCAATACAACATTGTCTGTATAATTCAACTTTTGCATCTGGTCGTAGTGCACACAACGAGTCAAAGGCGGACATTTGTATGCGCAGCGGGATAATATTATAACGAGGAGAAATTACCGTACACCTTTGCTCGCGTGTACATTCATTCTCGTATTCGCCTTGAAGGCGGTCGAGGGCGCTAGGGTTTCTTTCAGTACCCGTATTAATTAAGTTTCTCAACCAATGGATACTTGTTACAAAGGAAATTAGGTGCTTTAGTTAGTTATTTCTCTCTCTCTCTCTCTCTCTCTCTCTCTCTCTCTCTCTCTCTCTCTCTCTCTCTCTATCCAGGAATACTTAACACTGGCTAATTCCGTCATATTTTATTCAAACGCCAAGTTAACAGTCGCGCGCGAAGTCTGATCCCACTCGTAATACTAGTCTTAGTTGTGCAATTGCGCGTTTACCTACAAGGTGCATCTTGTATCATTAATGATCATTGGATTGATTTCTCACAAACAAAATGCGCATTCATTTCACATAATCTTTATTTGCACTGGTTTATTTTTCTCATATTTCTAGCATTCTCTTTTTCTTTGCAAAAAGCAACATTATTTTGATAGTACTTTCGAGTTATTAATAATTTTTGTGCGATCAACAAGCTTGTAAGGATGTGCTAGCGCAAGAGAGAGTGAGGGATAGTACGAAAGCGAGAGAGAGGAAAATCGGTCAATTTTCAATGAAAGAAATCAGTCGAGCCTGAACTTCTCTCCAAAAATTTATACTTGCGATCCACTTCAGTTTGAAACCATCTGCGATTACTCAGTAAACTGAGTCTAGATTAAAAGACAAGCATTGGAGTACTTCGGCATTCTCTAATCAGAGATCTATTTTAGGAAATTTATATTGAAAGATTTATATTCAGGAATTCATATTGATTATATTGATTTATACTAAATCTTAAGTCAGAATCTTAAGGCTTTGATAGAAACAGTGAATTGAAGTGAGATTCACACTAAAATTGAGTCCGGCATCATCAATATCCATCATTTTATTGTAAATTTCAATCATTTCAAATCACTTCATTTTATTATTAGTCTTTAAATGTACATTGTGTAAAAAAATATTTTGCTCTTTCTCAATTCATGTTGCAAGCTAGAAACAAAGAGCATTGTAGTTACTTGCGATATACATGTGCATCCTCGGCGATTTTTTTACTCCAATGATAGAAAAAATTGACACCTTTGAGAACAATAACCGGTCTATAGTAGCTAGTGTATTCATAGCTGTATTTTTAATAATTACTCCGGAGAAATATTATGTTTTTCATTTTACTTAAAATCTGTTATTATTCTCTCATTATTTTTATTCCATCTCTGTTTTTATTTCATCTCTATCATTCCATTTCCAACGCTATAAGTTTTTCGCAGAAATAAATTTGATATCATCTGTTTATTATATAGAACGATTCCTAAGTAATTACAAAAAATTGAAGGAGATATTTCTTGATTTATTTTAATAAGAAAAGGTCCTATAAACATATGTCTTAAACTACTTTGTTTACCAAAATACAGAATGTCAAAGTTGAGAAAAGAGATATGTAAATTTCGAAAGTCTGAAAAATGGTTAGAGATATTGTATTCAAATTTGATGTGCGTACATGTAGAATTAAGAACCATTTTCCAGTACCGATGAAACATTTTTACATCCATCAGGGACATATGGTAATCATTCAATTTTTTTTTTAAATGAATCTAGAGCATATGCTTTTTTTAAAATAATCCAAGGAATGTCCTTTTCAATTTTTTGTACTTGGGAATCACTCTGTATATTCAATACGCTTTTGAAACATGAGATAGAAACTATGATCATAATACATTCGAAAAGCGTGCCTGTAAAGATTTTCATACTTAAAAATTCTTTTTTTGCGAAGCACTCGGGCGAAATAAGCGTCCAAAGTGATGCACTAGCGATGTCAGGATTATATAATGTTGACAACGTAAACACGCGCACCATTGAATTTCTCACGGGTCGCGACGACCAATGGTCTTAAGTTGTGTACTTTCAGGAGCGTGAAATCATTTATCACAAGCGACGAAGATTAAGCTGCGCCGTTTATTGGCGCGTTAGATTGCAAAATTGTCAAGCGCGCGTCTCAAGCGGAAGAAGAGGTCGGGCTCCTAATTCAATATATCGAGCCAATCTCCGAGAGCGCGACAAATAATTATATAATCGGATATGATACTCCCGTCTGCGCGACGTCTCTTTTAAACCCTACACTCTCGGGCGAAAGTGGCAAGCACGGAGCTGGGAAACGACATTGAAAAGTTTACTGGAACTCGGAATGCATAACGAGGGACGTCGGGGCTCGCGAGACCGGAGAAAAACCCGGTAAAAAGGAGGAAATACCTCACGAGGCATAAGCGGATTTAAAATCCGCATACATTTACCCCGGTACGTTTCCGCGAGAGTTTTTAAACAAGACGCGTTCATCTCCTCCTTCCCAGCGTCTCATTTATTTCACGGAGCACTTTGACATTCACGTTGCGCAGGTGCCGGGTGAAAATCTTGAAAGAGCGCGCGGCCACAAAGGTTTTCGCGAGTCGCGCGTGGACTTTTGACGAGGTAGTGAAGCACGCGCGACCCAACGAGAGCGGGAGGATAAGTGCGGAAGAAATAATAGCAAGAAAGTGGTTTCGAGGGTCGAACGCTGGCGAGGGCGTTCTTTGACAGACGAGTTATCGTCGGTGCTTTGGGTGCTTTAAGGTCGGATTACGGCATGCCCCACCGCGGAAAAATAATTCAAAGGAAACGCTATACGAGATACGCGCCATAGATCGATGCGCCGGGCGCATTACGGCGAATACCATGGGAACGTGATGCGGATGGGGTGAGTTTTAATTTGCGGCGAAATAGGGAGAGAAGAAGGGTCCCTGGAATATCAACGGATTATCTTACCGATTCTTTCCTACAAGCATTCCGTTTATCCCCACATCGCTTAACGCGCCATTTCACTCGAAACGCTAAATGCTCGACAAGATTGGCAATTCTACAACTATGTTTGAAGAGGAAAAAGATAGTAATCCTGATAAAATACTAACACTGACGCCTGTTTTGTTATTTCACGCAAAACGTAATAATATTTTTTACATTAACATTATATTTTTTTGTGTAAAAAATAGGATTCTGAAATTTTTGATTTTTCAATAATTGTGTCCTATATATTGAAGTATTTAGTTTTTCATAACTTTCTTTATTTTTATAGTATAGTATAATTTATTTGCTTGGTCGTTTAGTAAGAATATTCGCACATTGACATCAAATCCAAGACTTAAATGCAAATCCAAGACTTAAACGCGAATAGTGAAATACCTCTGATTGTTGTAAGAGTAATAAAATATAAATTTCTTCATAACTAACCTGAAACATATTGCGAAAATTTGGATCTAAGTGATGTTCAAGATTTCACTTGAGAAACTTTAGTCTTTACTAATAAAAAACTTTATGAAGAACACAATGCCGCGACAGACGTGTACGTGTATTTTAAAAATACCTCGCGGAATGCATTCTGTCTCGTACTGCGTTAACGCCTTCGGGAGGAACGATCGTAAATTCTTTAACGCGAGAAATTGCCCCGGCGATCCTAAAAGCAACGAAAGCCGACATCGGTGGACTCCCAACAATGGACTCATTATCGATTTTAATACGACTCCCGAACGAAAGCGTTCTATTATAGACGTCGCGATCGCGAGAGTTCACGCGACATTAACGTGGAAACTTATAATGTGCGCGGTGATGGTAGGTGACGGGCAAAACAAAAGGGACGGCGGAAGAGGATTTAGTGCGCAACCTCGTTTGAGTATCGCCAATGCGTCTATAGCGAGGGATGGTTACTATACTATGATCTCGCGAATCGTTCTTCCTTTTTCTTTTTATTGTGACATCGCCCACGTCCTGATTGACTCTACCGTCACTCCGTAATAATCCGTAATACCATACATCCTGACATGGGCGGCAATGCTATATCAAGCTCGTACTCCTTTTGTCTGAGAATTGAGACGGATCAGCTCTTTGTCCATACACGCGCGTTGGGATCGCAATCGCTGCTTCTATACGCACTCTCGGATATGTGAAATCCCCTGCTCTCTTATAATGATTAACTGCGTATTCTGCGATCAATTGATATCAATTATGATGCTTTTTATTTAATTCGGTGTGAAATCCAATCGTGATATCGAATTCGGTTTTAGGAAGGTTTATGATTGAAAAGCGAACGCATAATAATAATAAACATATAAACATCTAAATTAATTCTGCGTATCATGTTATATATACTATTTACTTTAATGTTATTTTATTATACAACAAGACGTAATTAAACACAGATTTACAAAGATGTACCATCTTCAAAATAGTAAATTTGCGAAAGAAAATAATAAAAATATTAAAAGATTTACATATATTAATAATAAAATATTTATGTAACAATATAATTAATAATGCAGTAACATATTTACTATTGCATTTAATTTGCTCATGCAATTTATAATTAATTTATCATATATAGGTTAAATATATTTGATATAATCTTTACTTTACTATAAATAATTCATTTATTTTTACTTTATGACTATAAATAATTATTATTCACAATATCATAAAATGATAAATAATATAATAAACAAATAATAAATAACAAATAATAATCATAAAATGATAAATAAATAAGCATCAATTTTCAAATCGTATCAGTATGATTAAAAAAATCTGAAGCGATACAACTTAAGAGAGAGAGAGAGAGAGAGAGAGAGAGGGAGAGAACTTAAGAAACATGATAAATTATAAAAATATTAACTTAATTTTTTATAATAATTGTGATATGTACATAAAATGATTATAATATGTTCTACAATATAAATCTAGTTTCATAAAAACATAAAAATGCAGAATAATAAAAGCGTACTGTTAGATTATTATCAACTGTGTAAATTGGTTAAAAATTATATCAATCATACCTGATTTTTTAAAATGTTTGTGTGTATAATGTATAAAATAAAATATAAACGGAAAACTTTGTATCTATATTTTTCATTGTTTATTTATTCCATCTCTTTGTTATTAAATGTCGTTTCCAGTCAATAATAAAAAAATGATAAGATAGATTTAGATAACTGATACGCATTAGGAGATTCTTTTTTCTGTGCATGTGTGTGTATATATATAATGTGTATATATGTGTGTATATAGAAAGAAGAATCTCCTAATGCGTATCAGTCATTTAAATCTATCTCTTTTATCATTTTTTATTATATAACATATATATATATATATATATATATAAGATGATCACAAAAGATATATAAGATATAAAAAAGTTTTTCCTTTAATTCGCGTTTATTTAACGTTAACGAAAGGAGAGACAAAAGAGTGTCTCTTTCATAAAAGTAGTTACGCTTCTTTAAAAGTTTCGAGTAAGACAAAGGCGATGGTGCTAAACTATCGACAGTTTATTGAAATTAAATTACTAAACACTCTTTTGAGAAGACAATGCAGAAAGAGTAAGAACAGTAGACAAAATAGCGATTTCTCTAAAATTTCTTGAAATTAATACGACGAGTAATTGTGCAAAAAACTCTGTAAATAGAATTGTAATGAAAGAGAAGTTTCAGTTATCAAAAATAATAGAGTATCTGTTTCCTTTAAAATATCCGTTTAAAATCGATAATGCACATCTTGTCGACGTGAACGTGATCAAATTTCGAGACTCGCAAAGCAAAAATTAAATTTTAAGACTCGCAAGGCAAAAATTAAATTTCGAAACTCGCGAAATAAAGATCGCACACGTACACCGGTGATAATTGTGTTCGGATCGCAGTGTTTACTGATCTAACGATACGTTGGCTTCACGCGATCAAATACGATAATGAAGTGGCGCGTTTCTACGTTCCTAGTTGTTTGCTTTGTATCTTCTGAGCGCATAAGCAGTGGACGTGCCCGGATGAGAAACACAGATCAAACATGATGGTATACGCACGTACATATATCGTTCGCTTGTACCGCTGCTTGCGTTTCAGCAATCCGCAATTGCAGTCGTTTGTCAGCATCAGACCGCAATCATGAACGCAGACTCCTTTAGTTACCTCTTGTTCGATTCATGATCAAAGGGAAATAGCCGAATGTATTTCTGCCGAATGTATTTCAAGTATTGCCTTCGTGTTTCGCTCAATTGTATTTGCAATAGAAGTATTTCAATAACAAGAAATTTTGTATTTTTCAGAAACAAGATCTCTCTCGGATTTAAAAATGGAATATTCATCAATATCATTTTTGCATTCCTATCTTTATTATACATCTACTTTTGATATTTTTATATTGTATTTATCATATTTTATACCTGCGATATTCGAACATTTTTCCATATTTTTCTTTCTCTCTCTCTCTCTCTTTTCTCTCTCTCTGTCTTTCTCTCTCTCTCCATATTTCTACTTTTTACATACATTTTACATAATAATATTGGAGTTCTAAAACTTATAAATATTAGCAAATATCATGTCGGAATAAAATCTTTTTATAACTCTTTTCATAATGTATGATATAATACGTATGATAACGTTATATTACATTTCGGGCATTTCTCTCCTCAAAATTAGAGGAAATGAAATCTCGAGAGAAGCTGACGTATGCAGAAGTAAGTAGAGTAGGCGGAAACTAAGAATATATGCACGATATATAGGCATATGCTTTAAAGGGTTAACATTGCTGACATTAACTTTCGCCATGCTACTATACACGTTCATGCTGCATCTGCTGTTTGCTTTAGTGCTCATACCTCGTTATTCAAAAATAAATGATTGTGAAATTTCTTTGTTAAATGTCGCTTTAACATTTACTGCTTATGGAAAGAGAAAGATTCGTCAATAGAAAAGTCTAAATTAATCCTTATCCCCCACACTTCATCCCCATAATACCATAAACCTCACTGGGGGTCCACTGGACACCAATTTCTTTTAAAAGCTTCTAGAAATTGCTCTACTCATTTTTTCGTCTAAAAAAAATCATAGATATTTTTCTAAGTATGCTGAATCAATAATCTTATTTTTCGAAGCTGAATTTTTTATTATAATATGTAAACAAAAATCGTGAATTAAGAGATTTTTCTTACTTAAAAGTGCGCTCAAATTTTTGCTGGGGTCTCATGGACCCCAAGTAGGGTTTAAGAGGTAAATGAGATAGAAAGAGTTCCTAATATATAAGAGAGAAATAAGGAATATTATAATAAATTTAATAAATTAAAATTCATAAATTCATGTATAATGAAATATTTGAAAAATATTGTAATGAAATTTGATACGAAATAAACACTTGATAAAATGGTAATCAAAATTTCGAGTTAGAGACATGAAGAAGAAGCATATAGAACAAAATAACGTAATAATGTTTGACACAAAGTTACACGTCCATTTTGTGCCATAATCTGTGTTTACTCGCCGATTACAGAGGACAGTCAATTAAATGTATAAATGCCGGGTCAGGGCACAAGGCGGCTTTTCGCTCCTCACTTATTACTTTGTTAGGTGTTGTTAAAACTCGTATTAAGGTTCTAACGACTCTTTCCCCTTTAACAGTGCACGAGCGCTTAGAGAGACTCCCACCTCATTCAAGAAATGAACGGGCACTAATTATTTCTCGTCTCGGCCGGTTTTATCGGGTATTTCCGCGGCGGCACGACTACACAAGCGTAGTTAACACAAACTCCCTCCCATCAGATATCGCGTCTCCTATTAACGGCATATCGTTATACGCCGACGGCCGTACAACCCTTCATTGACGATAAGACACCGCGCGCTCGTCGGTACAAGCTGGAAACGAGAGGAACGACCTTCTTCGTATTTCGCCCCGATGATGCAAAAACTTAATGCTCGCAAACTTCCTGCTCGTCAGCCTTCTCCGTTGCACTTTTTCCGACAAGTCGGCCAATCGTCGTTCTCGTTATTCCACTCGTTTCCCTCGTCGTGTCATGTGTGTGTGTGTGTGTGTGTGTGTGTGTGTGTGTGTGTGCGCGCGCGCGCGCGCGCGTGTGTGTATGTGTGTACTCGCGTTCGCGCGTCCACGACCTCATCAATTTCAAGTCACAATGAGCTTCAAGTAATTTGCGGACGATCGCTTTGAAAGGCACCTCATCGATTTTCTCAGGAATTCGCGCGCTATCCATTGTACATTCTCTTCCTCCCTTCTGGACAGCGACGACAGCATTCAATGCATAATATTTCCAATATTGATAGATGTGCGCGATCAAGAATGCACGTTTATCCTAAGGAAATGCTACGTAAGCCGTTGTGTGTAAATCTATAGCATTGAAAATCGCGCAATCTAAATGTTGCACAACGTGGCAATAATAAAATAATCTACAATTCAAGAGCGGTAAACGAACAGCGTCTTTCTTTTCGAAGAAGCAAACATTTTTTTGCATTTGTGAGGAAGAATAAAGAAATGATAGTAATGACCCTTTCATATCTAATGTTATATTTTCATCGGTTTTTTTTTTTTATATTGAGAAACATTTAGTAATTTTTTTATGTATAATATATTGTATTGTACCACTGATTGATGTAATCTCGTCAATTGCATTTCGCGTTATATTTTTCGAGGAATATGGAATTCGTGATGAAGGAGAATACTCGGGGAAACTAATCCAGATACGCTTATACGTTATTACGGATCTGCATAAAAAACGAATGTTATTTCAGGATGCTAAAGCCGCGCACGACCGAAACGTAACTGCACGGAAAATAATATGCATCATTAATTAAAACAAGCAGATAAACATCCATATTACGGCGCACTAATTAGATTCGTCCTCTTGCGCGTTATTTGCATCTCCTGTGCATCGTAGTTGGCGCGTGTAATAGCGCTATCGCATAGCCCAATTTCGTAAAAATCGGATATCTGGTTTTTACATCGCTATAAATTCTACCGTAGATATATCCGCTGCTAAAATTTATCGCGGCTGCTTTTAGCAACGTGCGGGCAAATACACAATGCAACACCCACTGAAAACAAACAATGCAGCATGAAACTGCGATATATGTTCGTACTATGACTTTTTTTCAGGCGAATTCTGACCTCACTTGAGTCTATATAAAAAAATTTTCCTAAGCATGCCTCTCGTTTTTCGAATAAACGTGGTTACGTACTTGGCTTATGACTATCGAATGCAAAAGTGTATTACATTCAGATGCTCATTAGAACGTTGAAAATTGTATAAGCAAGTCTAATTAGTATCTCTGCGTAGCGAGTGATTATAAAACGATTTGAACGCAAGCTGAGTGAATTCTCATACCAATTGTATGTATATTAGCGCACTTTGGAGGAAATTTAAAGCAGGGGGAGTTGCATTTGAAACTCCGATTATACAATCGACACGTCGTTGCAATGAATTCAATTACGATGTCGAATTTACAAAGACCGTCTCGAATAATCAAAGTTCTCCGAGATCGGTCTTAAAGTGTGTCGTTATCGTGACACGCGACTTCTCTATAATCCTGAATAATCTTATAAAAGATGAGATTCAGTGTTGTAAAATATTAAAAATCAAAGGATGAAAAATGCACAGAAAGTGATGTTCAGCGACATTGTTATTATTCAGAGTTGCGTTAAAAAATTTTATATATTATTATAGTATATATTATTATATATTATCATAAAATTATTATATAAAAATTATTATATAAAAATTATTATATAATCTTTAATTGTAACAGAATTCGAAACAAAATTCTATTTATAATTTTATGTATCAAATTATAATATTAATTTATGATATCAAAATATTTATAGATAAGAAAAAATTTTCGTATTACACTATAATTTTAACTATAATTTGATTGTATATAGAACATAAAGCGATAAAAGTATATAATACTTATAATAAGAGATCACTAGTCAAAAAATAAATATAAATAGGCACACGTATAAACACATTGCAAAATTGATTCAAATCGAATTATACGTATATTATGTAAGTTAGATTATTGTATACATTATTATACATATAGATATTATGCATATGAATAAGATCCGATTGGCACAATTATTATACAGCGATCAATGCTTAAGATCTTTTTATTAGACCAGTCACGAGTTTTTATGCATTGCACATATTCGATGCATTTTCTATTTATAAAAATACAATGTTATAGTTATAATTCTGAGAGAGAGATTATTCAAATGTTTTATGTATTACACGGTACATAAAATTATAAATAGAATTCTATCTCGAATCGCAAATTATAAATCGTGTAAAGTAGACTTAAGCAATGAAATTGCAAATGAAAATTTATATATTCTCCGTATTAATTTGCATCATACAGAGTACAAGTAAAGTTTGCTCGTTCACCTTTGTACTTTCGGAAAAACTAAAAATATGGAAAAATGTCTAAATACATGTTTCTTTATTTATCTCTCAACGACAGTTACTTAGTTTTAATTTCCAATAATAAAAAATTCTTAACTGTTTATTCTTGAACAAATAAAAGAAAGATTAGAAAGAGTTTCTTTAAAATCTTCTCAAAAAGAAGTAAATCTGAATTAAAAAATTAGACTTAGTGGAACATTCTTAGATAAACATTTTGCCATATCATATGATTTTCTTTAACCTGAATAAAAAATATGGGTACAAAAATATGGGTCAAATTTTTTTAATTCGATCACCGTTTTGCATAGGAGCAATCTGAATTTGTATCACAATTTTTCTTTTAATAATAAGATTAGTAAAATTTTAATAAAAATCTTTTAAACGAAGTATCATTTGACTCCCGTTGCCATTCAAAATTATCGAATTATCCTCCATTCTCTCTTTTCCCGGGGCTGAGGAAAAATTTTTTCGATAAAAAGACTAGCTCTCCAAAATAAAGAAACATGTTTCATTATTTTTTCATATTTTTAGTTATTCTGGAAATACAAAGGATGTGTAGAGACTTTAAAGATACCCCATGCATAAATATTCATTATAATAAATTTCGATTGATTTCGAATAAAGTCTTTTGCGGAAAGAAAGTAACCTCTTGTAGTCTCTCTCGCGGCTTTGGAAGCAAGTCGGACGTTCAAAATGTCTGCTCGGAATACGCTGCATTAGAAACGTCCGAATGCGGCGTGCAATGCACAGTGCAATCTGCGCGTGCTGGAGAGACGTCCACGTTCGTTCGCATAGATCACTCTATGCAGCTCCATTTGTAGCATTCGGCTGTTCTCTAACGCGGCGTTCCAAATGCCGTGCTCCGGACACGTCTATGTATAAATGGGCTTAAGGCCACGAGTAAATTGCAGCCGATTTGATCCACTCGAATTATCCGCGATCCGGCTAGGCCGGCAGAAAATCCACTGGATCCAACACGTCGTTCCTTATGCATTATGCGATCGGATCCCGGTCGTGAAATCGCCCGTCTACATACACGTAAAAAAAAATACATATGAAAGATTCTATTTTATTTCCAACGCGATATTTTACGGTGATACGAATCCGTAACGACGTTCGCTTTTGTGTTTTGCCATTTGGGTTGTGTTTAAGCACTTTTAATTGCTACGACGCATTTCAATTCTCATATTCGCGTATTTTTTAAGCGAAAAACAAAAAGTATTATTGCAGCGCTCTCTGATTCTAAGCGAAAACCGAAAAATATTGTCACAGCTCTCTGACTCTCTCTGAAATTCGGCAGGGTATCTCTTAATGTTATTTCGCGATTTCAAAATAAGTAAAACGTGATATTATTGTAATACAAAATTATTCGTTGAGTTCTTTTTAAATTCACGATTATATTTAAAAAAAGAAAAAACAAATTACATCATTATGTATTATTATTATTAATTACATGATTATTTAGAACACATAACATTCTCTTGTAATAGTTTCTATCATGTTATAATTGCAGATTATAATAGCAAATTTTCATAATCTATAGTATGTGAAATGATTTTCTATGGCGTTCCTATTATCGATATATTATACATGCATGCATCACAAGCGCGTTATGTTACGAGAGAATATATAATTTCCCCCGAGGCTAGTCATGCATGTAGATAATACCGCACAAACTGCCTAAGTTATTTTCGCAATTTTCCAATGCCACGAATGTCTCTGCAATATCGAATTTCATCGACATTTTATCACGGTTGGTACCGTATAACTTTTGAGAAATAGAATAAATAGAAAAAATTATCCTATTTAAAAAAACATCGCATACGCGATATCATAATCGTGGAGCTACCATAAAACAATAACTCAACAAATGCATAACAATCGCGCGCGCGCAATGTTGAGTTACACATGCGAATGTACGAGCATCAAAGTACGGCATTTTACCGGCCAAAGAATTGTGTCAACAATGGGCTCGCCATCCGCCGTACGACATTCTCGCGCATCGAGAAAATCCGCGATCCATTCCGCACGTAAATGCTTTATGGCTTTGCATTCGTCTGTCGTCGTAGGACTATCGGATTTTTCACATTGTGCGAGAAAACAGTTTTCATAGAGATAAAAGTGTCGGGAATGGCGTGACGCTGTTGTGAATATTATCCGGCCTCCTTTATAATCCAGGATCAGCTTCGTATAATCCAGAGTCAAAGCTGTTCGCGTCGTTTATTTAACGCCAGTGCCCAATTGCCGAATAGAAATCAAAGGAAATAAACAATGATTAAGTGATTATATTTGTGATTAAAAGCCATTAAGCGGCCGAATCACACGTAATGACAAATTGTTCATGGATTAAAAATTTATAAAAGAGAATTGTGGAAACGAATTCGATTTTCCATGGATAATCAGTTACAATCGATTGTGTTTTTAGATCTCAATTTCGTCGAAATTCTATTTTCGCTACAAATTATTATTTGTGAATGAACGGAGAGGGTTATCATTATATGGGTTATACTCGATATGCCATATGGCATTATATGGGAATTATTTTAATACGATAAATACACGGGAGACTAGAGCTTGGATGTGAGCGTAAAGTATAATTCATTTTCGACGTATAATACATGTTGCGCTAAAATAACGCGGACTAGCCATTACTATTATTGAATTAATGTCAAAGTTTATCAGAGATTTATTCACGATCGCTAGTATTATTACGATCTCAATTTCATCCTGTATTTTGCATCGTCGCACTCCCTCTTTCATTGAATATTTCATTATCATTACGCGCAAATGGCTGAAAACATCATAATACATATATAATAAATTAAAAGGGAAGAAATGATAGAGAGTGTACATGTGATAATAATGGTTGAATCATGTTTGGTACTGCGGTACATGTACGCGATTATAAAGACTATTATGACTATTATGATTCGGTCAATTGATCGGACAAATTGTCCATTTAATTCAGAAAACGTTTATTTGAAATTTTCATTATTTTATAACACATTATATATGTGTCTCTTTTTACGCAATTAATTTAGTAAAATAATTAATATAAACGACGTATAAACAATATATATTTATATCACTTATATCAAAGTGATATTAATTCTGATTAATTAAAAAATTTGTGTAAACTTAATTTAAAAAACTCTTCTAGTACATAATTAGGTCAAGTATACAATAAGCGCGTATCAAGCAGATTAGTTTTTACGATAAACCCTTCCTCGCGTTAGAAATTGGTTCGAGCCGAGATGAAATAATGAAAAAGGTAAGGTGCGCCACGCTTATTAATTATAAATTATTGCACGCAACGAAGAAAAAGGAACTCTATTCTCGAACTCCCGCTGCTGTTTTGAAGGAGGGAGGGGAAAACGGCATTGCGCTTTCTGCGCTAATTAACTCTCCACGACTTCTTCCTTTCTCTCGCATTCGTTCGCATGCACGCGCGTGGAAATTTAAGCCCCAATTTTCCGTCTGCGTTCGCGCGCAAAAGTAGCTGCCGGAAGGGAAAGACGATTAAGACACGGTCGAGAAATTAAACGCCATGCTAAAACTTGCGTCAGCGGTCTCGGCATAATCACTCATATATATTACAAAAATTAATATAATTTTGTCTATTTGAAAACAAACGCTACGTTTTTGTCGTTGCCTCTTATATTGCACCGTGTAGAATACAATGGTAATAAATGCAACAATATGAAATAAGAAATAAGCATTTTTAATAGGAAAAAAATATAATTTTATGCTTTATATCTTTTAGAAAATCTTTTTAATATTGTGAATCTTTTGCATATCTTGCATTAGTTTATTTTCTTCAAAGTTTGAATTTAAAATGATATGAATATTATATTTTAAATGCGTAATACGCAAAAATAGAAATTTTCTATTAAAAATATGCATTTAATATATCTAATATGTTTATTATAAATTAAAAAGATTAAAGGCCAAAAAACGAGTGATAGATAAATAAAAGATGTAAAAAAAATTTACATTAAATTTAATAATAAAAAATTAGAACGTTTTGACTACACAGAATCTTCTTCAATTAATATACCTACCTCAGTCGAGTGTTAACATAAATTACAAAAGAAAAAGAGGAAGAATCGAAAAAATTAATATAAAATTGAAATTAATAATAGGATCAAGTAATAGTTATAGTGACAATTGTATGTTTATTATAACACAAATATGTATATCTCTTACATATTTATATTTATATACAATAAATGTAATTAAATGTCTGTATATATGAACCAACGAGAATTTTCTACTCTATTTCTTCTATAATCAACTGATTTATACAGAATATGCCAAAACAGCTTTATTTTATTTTTAATGCTATGTATAATTAATGATAAATTTATAGTTTTATTATTAGATCTATCTTTTGTCTTATTTTTTGGGTAAATATTTCTTGAGAAATCGTATTTGAAAATTTTAGATATCAAAAATTTAAAATTTTTAATTGACAGAAAAATTTATTTTAGTAAATATTTGAAAAAAATATCGATAACCTTTCATATAAAACTTCAGTTTTTATGAACATTTTCATATGGAAGGAATAATTTTGCTGAAGGATCTAAAATTTTGCTGGATCTGAAAATAATTTTGTTAGACCAAAATTAATTTTGTAGAAACCTTAAAAATAATAAACAATGCTGCTAAAAATTTTGATATTCTAGCAATTAGTTTAAACGTTCTATATAATTATTTTGATAGTTCAACAAAATTATTTTTCTGATCTGTATCCAGTAAAAATTTTAGATCTTTCAGCAAAACCGTTCTTTCCATGCAGCGTTATTCTATTCATTCATTATCCTTTGACATATAATAGATCTTGTATGGAATCCAGCAATATAATATAAATTTATGTAATATAAATTTTATTTGTCTTATTTTAAATGTCCCCAAAAAGAATAGTAATAAAAATTTAATTTTATAAAAATTGGATAACTTTGTAAACCACTTAATTGAATCTATTTCAAATTTCTAATTTTTGCATCTAAAACTTTCAAATGCGATTTCTCGAGAAAAGCTCACCCAAATTAGGAAAACAAAATTGTAAACACAATTGTAAAGAGAAAGACCATTAAAATGATACATCACTTGACTTCTATTGTCATTTAAAATTTTTTAAGAAGTAAGGTTCCAATTATGGATGATTTTCATTTAAGATTAAAATGATTTTCATTAATTCTTGTACATTTACGATAAAATATTTAAAAAAGTTGTTAATGTTAATGTAATTAGTAATAATTTTAAAAGTTATAATTTCAAAGAAAAATTATTATATTCAACAAATTGTTTGTTGAATTTTAGAAAAATATTTAAAAGTATTTATGTGTAAGTTCCAATAGAGCAGATTATTTTATGTCTTTATATCTTTTTAATATAAAACTTCTGCAATATAAAGTTTTTTTTATCAATAAGTATTAAAATTTACATTGTTTTAGCTCATACAATGTAATAGTGTACATACTAAATACAATCTACTAAGAGTATCATAATTTTTATGAATTATTAGATTACGTTCCACTTTTTTTCTTAAATATCAGCAATGATTAAAGAAGTGAATTCATATTACAATAATTACAAAAAATTAAAGAATGTAAAACAATTTCCATAATATAAATATATAAATATATAATACTTCATATAAAATAATATATATCTGTAATATAATGTATATTTGTAAAACATTTAATTTTGTACATCTGACCCATAATTAGGATTCGACCCATGATAGGACTATCACCTTAACTATCCTAATCAAGAGAATGAAGCAGTACAGTTGAATTTGTTACAATTATACATTCCCTTTAAATATAATATTGATGTGTTTCGGTGTATTTTGCATATATCGCAAAAAAATCAATTGGTTAAAAATTGATTTTTAAAAAATGAATGAAAAAAAATTTTTGTTGGCCCTTCCCATTCCCCTTTCTAATAGAAAGGATTCTTGTTCTCATCCGAATTGTATTATCTAAAAGACGTAAATAAGTGTTTACACACAGTTTATACAAAATACATTAAATATCCTTTCCAATGCCAATAGTCGAAATTCCTCAAACATGTAGAAATATTGGTGTAATGTAAACATTGTATCTTAACGTTGGACAATAACATGCAACGCATTTTGAAGCATTCGCTACTTTAGAAACAGGCCTTAGAGAATACAGGAAGAGCTCAGAAAGAATGGAGTTCCATTGAAAGCTAAAGTAAGAAAAATATATGAACTAGCACTCAGAAAGGCTAGAGAAAATAGAACGAAAGGTGAAGAAAACTGTTGAATTAATATTATAGTTTGTTTTGTTATATTCATGGAATACAGCATAATAAGCTTTTTCTTTTTTTCTTTCTTATTTTAAAATCATTCGATTATCCGGAAATATCGGAAAGATCGGATTGATTCGTCTCTTGAATAATTCGAAGATTCTAATAACATAATAATCAATAACATAACATTTAAATAATATGTCTTAAACATGTGTGAACATGGTTGTTTTAGTGTCATTTATAAACTGATGGCACGAAGCATCTTTAAATATTTGAAAGAATACCAGCGGTTACCCCGCTGAAACCCTGTTATCCGTCAAATATTGATTTTTGAACGTGTCATGCGCTCTGCCCCGAGGTTTTCAATTTAGCATTCCATAGAGTGGAGCTACGATCAGGAGCGATCGATATCGATGATCACACACGACGGAGTATTTTGTTAATATTTTCGTTGCAGCTCATCCGCAAAGATAGGGGCCAGAACGGCGGCTTTGGATCGTATTGAATCGTCTGTCATAACCGTTCACCACTTCAATACGTTTCGATGCACGACAGGTATACGCGATGAAAAAGAGCTTTGAAAGAGAGAGAGAAAGAGAGAATGAGAGAAATATTCGTGTAGGGCTTATCGCCGCAGGGAAATCACGATCACGTGGGCGAGAAACGGCCGAGAAATTCACCAAATATACGTGACAAATCTCGCGTATCTGTGACGAGAGAGATCTTCGATACCAGCCAGACGTGTCGGTAACACTTTTAGAAACAACAAGAGAGATGAACGTGTGCCCTAGATCTCGGAGGCAGATTATTCTCAGTTTGCGCGACGAGATGGTGGAGCCTATTCCCCATTAAGACGCTAAGCGTAGTTTCATTAACGGGAGATGTTCGCGAAAATCATTATAGCAAATTCGCAAGATATGGTGACAAAATTGTGAGAAACTTGAGAAGATTCCGCAAAGCGGTGCAAAATTTCGCAAATTATTCCTCAGACAATAAAATGATTTTATTCTTTATTTTATTTCTCTCACAAGTGAGCTTTAATAAAAACTTAATTTGAAAAATACTTGTGAAAATATTTTTTGTAAATGAACATTAAACGTTTGTGTTTCGACTTATTTGAAAAATAATGAATTCTTTAAAAAATATTTGAAAGAAAAAACAAAATATGGTGTTAAGTAAAATTTTTATCGAGGAAAGTCAACTAAGATATTTATGTAAATTTCATAGGAGAAAGAAATATTATAAATTATTTAATGTCGACATGAACTTTGTAAGAAAATGCCTATTGTATTGCTCTTATCGTAAAAAAGAAATCAATATTACCTGTAATATCCTAACTTCTGTTTTTGCATTCCCGAATCGACAATTCTTCGAGATTGCGGAATCGCTATTGACATTACGATATCAGCGTTATTCGATTCGGAACATTGTGCATTCAACAGTTTCCGGCGGGTGCGAAATATAAAATGTACGAACAATTGATACGCGTCGGTTATGCGATGCATCAATCTGTCCTGTATATTTTCGAAATGATCGGTCAAAGCCAGTGTTACAAGAATTGTCAATAGCGCATGGTTTCCTAAATTTTGAAACGCGATCGGATTGCACGTGCAGTAAGTCAGAACATTCGCGCAAAGCGTCATCGAAGATATAACAAACTTCAAAACTACGCGAGGAACGATGACATCGAATGAAACCGTACACGATAATTCCGTTGAATCATATTTCGCACTGTACCCACGTTTTTCTTCATTCCTTTTTTCCCGAATGGACCATCGCGATCGCTATTACGGGCAATAAATTCCAGGAGATATCTACGATTTATAAAAGCCATGCGGACTATCTATCCAATTTCGTGCGGCACAGGTGCCGCGTTTTCCGGCCGCGTATAAGCTCGAAAATGTGACGAGCACGTCATACGGTTCCGCCGCTCGAATTAATCCCCTTCCGTCGCATTCTACGGAATTATCGGGAATTCCAAAAAATGTGCTCGATTGGTCCGGTAATCTGGAGTAATACTCGCGGAATTGGAAATTCTGGTCGGATGCGAAAGGTAGGAAACAGATCGCGTGTCCAAGATTTTTTTAACCCTCTTTTCGAATTTACTTGACGCGACGACGGAAAAAACGTTAATTGATATTGGCGGATTAAAGGCAAAATCAAAGGGGTTTTTTTTCCTCCGAAGTGATATTGACGCTCACGTAATTGTTGCACGAACGACATCCACGTACACGCGCGCGCGCGCGGGCACACCCGGCTATCAGTGTAAAGTACACAAGTTTGTGTACTTCTTTTTCTATAGAGTACATGATTGTTTACTTCTTTTCTTTTAGAACTTGATGCTCACTGTTTTGTCACAACTGAAAGATGAAACTTTTCAAAAGCAAAAATCAATGGGTACTTGAATGCCTCAAAGAAATCTAAATTTTATAATTCCGTTTCTTGTTTTATATTTTGGGGTAATTATGAAGAAAATGGAGAAGTATCGAAAAAAAATTCGATACATCCGATCAATCGTATTATGAGTAAATATTATTAAAAAAACAATCTTTTTGTATCTTTATACAGAGTCATAAATAATATTTAAATAAGTAATAATATCTAAAATTTTGTAAAAGTTTTTTGGATAAAAAGGAAGAACAAATGTTTCTATTAACATTGGGTCGCAAATGATTTATTATTGAAATAATGGACAAATAGATTTGAAATAATGATTAAACATTAGATCAGATTCATTCTTTCCATGATGTTGTATACAGAACACTTTGAGCATCTCTTGTAAGTAAAAATACCCATCTAAAACTTTTAAATAAAGTTATAAATCATATGAAATATGAAGTATAATTAAATATAAAGTCATAAAGACATCATACTATTGTATTTGTGTCCATTATTTCGATAATGAAGCATTTATCACCTAATGTTCATAGGAATATTTATATTCTTCTTTTTTATCTAGGAATACACTTATGAAATTTTAAAACATATTTGTGTGATTCACTCTGTATAGATACTATTGATCCTTTTTAAGAGGAAATTTTCTTGTATTATGTATCAAATGCCAATCGCAAAAACTCTCATAAACATTTAGCAATCATTTTGGCTTCTGCTTCACTTCTAATTTTCAACCCTTGCCAATTCGCAAAACTTCACATCCAAAATAACTCGATAATTCACCGAGAAAGGCTGAATTGCTCGCGCTATTATCGCGAATAGTTTCCCAGGATTATCGGTAACTTCAGCGTCAAGGGGGCGTAATCCCGTCGTACTTCGGTTCTCAGTGGAGGAGAGACTGCGCGAGCGAACGTTGCAGCACCGCGAGGCAACGCCGGCGGCTCCCGGTGATTCCCACGGGCACGATAATTTATTTCCCTTACAATTCCGTCAGTACAATGCGAGAACTAAAATATGACCCGACCTTTATAACCGTGCATCCTCTCGCTTCTCCTCGCACATTGCGAAACACGAATCGTGTATACAGGCGCGCGCGCACTTAATTCATCTCCGCTCGCAATCCGACCCACCCAGTGGGTAGAGATACAGTATCGCTGGACGGAAGTTTTGAGGATATTGCTGCCGCGTGACTGTCCTCTCTCTTTCTCTCTCTCAAAGTGTCCTCTAGAGAGTTATTCGGCCCATCGCTCTCTTGCCGGTCCTCAGGAAGAACGGAAGAGAGATAGAGACAGAGAGAACGCCGGAGTGAGACGATGAGGCATATCGCCAACTTGGTCAAACTTTACATAAGTCACTTGCTTGTGGCCTATTAATGCCGACAATACTGGCACTTTGTCCTTCCCAAAGCACCCGGGGGAAACAGGCCGCTGCGAAGCAGCCTTCCTCGACGACCACCCGCGGAAGATCGGCGTAATAAGTCAGTGTTTCCCCGATGGCTCGCTCGGAGAAACAAACGAGCGACGGAAGGCTGAGGTATTTTCTGGTATCAACGTGCTTGGGACTTCCGCAGAAAAGTTACGAAGTGATATGAAAATAAGATGGAGGGTAAGAAACGACCCTCAGCTTTTTCAGTGCTCTCCGACTCTCCGGTAAACTCTGTTCAGGGCAAGAGGACGAGGAAACTGACGAAGGGGAAAACGAAAATACGGGATGAAAGGCGTAGGCCATCCGTGACGATCAGGACCCGTGACGCGATGCGTGGAATACTAAACAGGTTGCTTTCACCTATACGTATGCTGTGAAATTAAATTGCGCTTTCGTGGAAGGAGCGGCGAGGGCGAACAACGAATAAAAAAACACGGTCGCGTGGTTTTCTCATGCTTCGAGGCGGAAAGCGTCAATGGCTTCATTTGCGGAAAGTACGTTCAGGAACGTCGGTTTATCGACGCGTTTAACCTGAACCAACAGTCAAGCTTGATTTGACAGTTCATTTGAGCAGCGTCTGCAATTAAAGTAAAACGTCAGTGTTCTCTGTGTTTCCGCTGCAAGGCGGAAATGTTTCGATGTGTTTGCAAGAACGGAAATAGAAATCCATTGCATTATTATTTAGAGTATTTTATATTGCTTATCTGCTGCTATTACTAATATTTATAATTTAGAACAAAATGTACATATAATGCGGTTATACAACGATTAAAAATCTCAACTGACAATGAGTCTAATAGCGAATTCGGTCGGACGCACTCAGTGCACACTAATGCACATTGAAGCCGTTGTACAAATTGACGTGAAGATATGTGTTTAATATAAAAAGATAGAAACGGATTAAACCGTAAAATCCTTAACACTTTATTGTGCTAATTGGTAAAATATGTAGAGCATTTTATTATGTAAGATATTTCACTTTTACATTCAGATTAGATCAGTGTACAACTGCTTTAATGTGCACCAGTACACACTAGTGCGTCTAACCGAATTCGCTATAAAATCTTCAATTAGCAAGTTTCAAAAGTAGACTCAATAATTTGCAATTCGAAAAGCTAGTTAAACATTTTATGCGTTGCAAGAAAACTTTAATACAAAGAAGAACAGAAGAAAAAAGACAGTAGAAGATAACGTTTTTTATTTGCAAAAAGTAATTAAAAAGAAATTTATTAAAACTAATTGAAATATTTATATACTGTAAAACATTAATAATTAATCTTTGCGTAAATAAATAAGATGACCGTAAAGCACCGCATTTTGACACCATACAAATGGAATAATGCAAGTGAAACGTACAACAAAAGCGTCGCAAAAGCGTCAAATGTAAATGAGTAACAAGTATCTAATGAATAAGTTGATGTACATATAAACGTCTACGCACATATTATTTTACTTTCTATCTACGTCTTTGAAAATAGTATATCAATCCTAATAATATATATCTGTAATCAGTGTATCAAGAATATATCAATAATATATTAATCTTGATAAAAATAATAGCTGAATCTATTTAATTAAACAATTTGACACATTAAAAGATTTGTTATCAATTTGTTATAGTAATGCTTTCTCTCGCTTCTCCTTTTGTTTCGATTTGTCCTGACATGTCAATGCATGAGAATCGCTTCATCGAGCGGAATTGAATTATCCAAGTAATAATCTGGATGATAATCCGAATGTCGCAAAACACACACGGAAGCGATAAAATCTAACACGTTCGTGATAATCACAACACAATTAATTATGTATCAACTTAGTGAGCTCTAAATTGACGCGTCGTGGATAGCTTATAAACAACATCATTAACACATTGTCAAGTACAGAAATTTGGATGACATTTCCGAGATAAATTTTCGTTTAACGGGAAACGAAATAATGATTTCGATATATTATCGAAACAAAACACTGATTTTACTTTATGCCTTTTGGGCTATCTCGAGTCTCGAATGCGAGTTTATTAATATCCTTTCACGTTCAAATGCCTAACACATAGAAAAATGTTTTGAATTAAAAATACCTATCGCTTTGACATTTCATTCGTTATACAATCATTTTTGTGATCGCTTGTTATGCTTCGCTTGAATTAGTAGAGGAGAGTACCTGAATAACAAGTTCTTTTTGGAGCACTTTTAAGTAAAGAACGATTATTTTCTCTGAAAAAAGTTGTTCTGACTACAGAGTACCTACATTTTTGAGCCGTACCATGGCTTTTGTCCGAACAAAATGGTAATTTCAAACTCATACAAAAGATTTTGTCATTCTATCTCGTATGCGTGTATTAAAATCTTTTTTGTTTCATAATACAAAATTAATTTGGATTATTAATAGACATTTAATGATTAAACAACAGTAATTTGTTCTTTAAACAGTTTGTTAAGTAATTTAAATATCATTAATAAAATTCTTTTTGTTAAAATAAAAAATAAATGATTTTCTTTTGGATTAGATTAATCGTTCCAATTCTTGCAATTGGTATTTAAATCAACAAGGAAGGCATTTTTACAATATTTATCGCTAATTAATTTTGATCAATGTAATCATCAAATTTTCTATTATCAAATTTCCATAACAGTTTAATTTAAGAAGGAAAACAGTTTTGAATCATTCGTTCTAATTATATTTATGTTATAATCACATATATGATTTTAACATTTCATCTTTTACGCGTAAATTACAATAATTTGCAATTATTAATTGACACATGATTAAATTTATAACAAGAAGTTTTAATATTAATATTTTTTTTATTGATCGTTATTTTTAATATTAGAAAGTTAAAAACCATAAAAAATAATTCAAACATAATTTAATTGCAATGATAGTAAATATTTGAAACAATTTTAAAGAGATGGGCTCTCGATATAATAACAATAATAATAAGAGATAAGTATAACGGGCAAATGAGAGCTTTAATACAACGCGGTTATTAGTGCGCAAATTAATCTTCGTATATTTAAGACATTTATATAATGTTTAATTCTTACAGC
>JANQDE010000066.1:556016-601990 GCA_037157785.1 Cephalotes varians
GCTGTAAGAATTAAACATTATATAAATGTCTTAAATATACGAAGATTAATTTGCGCACTAATAACCGCGTTGTATTAAAGCTCTCATTTGCCCGTTATACTTATCCCTTATTATTATTATTATAATTTAATTGTATATTTTATATATTGCATATATTGTATATATTGTATATATTTTATAATTGTATATTTGATATATTTTATATATTATATATTTAATTGTATATTTTTATATTTTATATGTATATATGTATAATTTACCCAAGTTGTATTTCTATTATGTAATGTCTTCACATTTTTTTATGTAAGGTTTAAAGTATAATTCTTGTTAGTATTATATAAAAAAATTTTATTCGAGACAAACACGCATATTATTATTAGTACGTGCACTAATAAAATGTTGTTACACTGACCACAAAGCTCTCCAAATCTCGTAATTCAACTGCTAATTCAGCGAGCTTGCAAACGCGTGATAGGAGGAATCAAACGGAATCGTATTGAATATTACCGTGTATGTATACTTGCAGAACGAAGCAAGGAATTAACGGACAGTATTACTGGATACACGGTAACTCGTTAATTAATTACCCACCGGTCGAATCCATTATGTATTGCGAGATTGTATCGCGTACTACATGTAATCGATGCAATCACAAGTGAAACCAGAAGTTAGACGAGAACATGAGGACGAGAGAATGAGCTTGCATAAATAAATGATATAGTTTCGAGCTTGCTCTTGCTCGTTCGTATCGATCTCTATGCTTTGTAGATTGTGGACAAAGAAACATAGAAATAAATTTCTTTAAATAAACCGTAATCCTTCGTGTAAATTCTACGCAGTGGAATAAATTAAATTATTTCTTATAGTGTCCTCATTTTTCTTCTTACTTTTGACCTCTAAATCACAATGAGAAGCCAGGCGGACTTGCAAGCAGAGTGATTGATGCGACCACTCCGAATAATATATTACTCGACAAATGGGCTTCCTGATCAGCCGGAGCCGAGCAATCGGGCGCGGCAATTCGTTCAATGACTCTGATTCGGTGAAGGGCGAATCTAAAGGCCTATGTTCTAAGACTGTAGAACATAGTTTCTAAATGGTAGTAATTTTCTTTGCATAACGATGTAAGGAAATTGCTTTTCATTAACAGTCATATTCCGTCACTTTTGTCCACGCAAGTAAAGCCTGCGGAGCACGATTTTTACTAAATTTCTATTAAAACGCAAGCAATTCGGCAGGAAAACAAGCATCGAGTGCCGCAAGCTTAACGTTATCTTCCGCATCTTGTCTTCACAAATTTCTAAATGAATGAAAATGAGAAGATTGTTCTATATACCTAGTTCCATACGTCTAATTTCAGTTCCACGTCGAACTGAAGCTAGAACGGATGCCAGTAATCATGTTGTCAGTGAGATACGAAAAATATGATAATGCGCTGCGTGTCACATAAACTCTGCATTTTTCCTAATTTTTTCCACTTTTCTACGTTGCTCCGAATAACTTAGAGCAACATTTGCGACCTCGGAGGCATCATTACGAATCGTAGGAACAATGCAGTTCCCGGAGGGCATTTTCATTGCTCGCTCGTACGTCGCGCGTATGAAAACGAAAAGTCGGAAACAAATTATGCGCTCGTTCCCAACTGCATAAAAAGGGATTCATAAGGCGGAATGTGAAATCATGAAGGGCCAGGCAAATGCGCGCTGATGTTAAATAGATGAAAAAAAATGTCCTAATGGACGGCACAAGTTAATGGAATGTTTTAAATCTTATAAAAAATACATGTAGAAATTCGTGTGTGTACGAATATTAAAAATCTGGTTCATAAAAAGATATTCCGAATAAGCTTATTCGTTCGGCCACGTAATAACCAACTTTTATTTCTACGTATTATACCTTCTACAAAGCGTAATATAATACTGGTTTATCCTCTCATTTCAGTAAAATGTTTCCCTTTAAACGAATACAAATCTTATTTGATAAATCTCTTCTTTTGAGGTATAAGCTTGTCACAAATTCGTTTCTCGATTATTGCTCTTGTTACATTGTCGCGCAATTTTGAATAACTTTTATGAATTACTACGGTCTATAAAATTCAATTGTGAAACAATTTGTCGCGAGTTTGCTTTGAAAGTACATTGTAATGTTTGCAGAATTCGAGCCACAATTCGACTAGCTGTACCAAGCAGGGATTGTAGACACTGCAAAAGGCGGTAAGCAATTTCGTGAAATTCCATTCTGCCGTGATACATCGAGTGGTATCCCGACGTACAGCGAGAAACTCTCAACAATCGATGTGACCTGTTTCGAAAAGCCTTCTGAAGCCATAAATTCCATTAAAATAATGCACTGAATAATATGCTATTTATTTACGATGCTGCGATGAGAAAATATTTGTTGTATTTCCAAATATAACGCAATTATACAGAAAGGGAGGAGTTTCTCTTTGCTTTATCAAAAATATTTCTCGAAATGTAAAATCTTTTGGATGTAAAATATCCTCCGAAATGGAAAACTTAAATTCATCTTGTTAACCTCAAACGAGGAAAATGTGTTTATAGAATTTATGAAATGTATACATAAATGATGATATGTATACATAAATATAATAAGAATGCACATTCTTAAAATCTATTTCATAACAAGAATAATTTATTTATTTCTTGTATAATTTTATAAATAATAGTCTAAATATTTATAATATCACTGCTCGAGTTACTTATTTTGCATTTTATTGTCCCAACATTGGCGTTTTCTCCAAGACTCGCAAAACCCAGCCTATGTTGCTCCGAATCGGTAATCAATCGCGGCTTCCTTTACAATTTCCGCGCTGTTTTCCTCGGAAAACCTATTGGGAACGAAGACGCAGCTCACTGCAAGTTATTTGTGGAATTTCTGACGGCGATGTTTCAGAAAATTGAATTTTTAGGATTCCTTGTCGGGATTCAAGCGGGAGTGTAAATTACGGCGCGTCAAATGCAGAAACCCTCTTTCAGCGCGACGCGATTTGTAAAATATACGCGTTCAAGATATATAATCTAAATATTCCGACAAAACGTTTTTTTCAAAACACTGAAGACATCTTTTTCTCGCGCTACCGCTAAGTAAATTAGGAAATCTCCTTGATTTATGTGTCTATTAATTTAAGGCTCGGATATCCGCCCGTTAAAATGACGGCTCCGGTGTAAAAAATCGGCACTAACGACTCGTTTAGCAGCTCGACGATGAGAAAAAGAAGCGCGAGAAGGTAGAGCCGAAAGGGAGCGAGCTGGCCCATTTGTCTCCAGCGCAGTCGGTGGTGAGCCGGTTTAAAGCACGAATATCTGAGCCCTATCTGTCATATTAACGAAAGAAAGTAAAAATGGCGACACATACAAATACCTTTTGACTGTCACGAATTTCTCGACCGTCTGCCATGAGCGCAATCGGTTGACAACGGGAAGTTCTCTCCGCACGGAATTTAATAGAACGTTATTAGCGTGAAAAAGAGAAAGAAATCAATCTTCTAAGCGCGATATCCTGAATTGCTTTACTCCACTTTTTCTTCTCTCACTCGTTATTTTCTTATTTTCGTGTATTCTTCGATCGTAAAAATTAAGATAGTATATGTCATTAGTTTTATTTGTTAAATTTGTTTTTTTGAGAAAAATGGCGGGGATGTTTCGATTATTTTCACTATTGTTCGAGTTGCACGTAGCAATCAGCTGATAAATAATGATAATTTTATTTAAATGCAAGAGAGAGAAATTTTTGTACATGACAAAGATATAATATGACTGAGGGAACAACATTTCAACAAGATGTCAACAATGATACGACTTGTAAACCTTTTAACATAAACACGCAATTAAAAAGAAAAAAAAAGAGAATACAATAATAAGTAATACGCAAAGATAATAATAATTCAAGAATAATTTATTTATTTCTTGTATAATTTTATAAATAGTCCAAATATTTATAATATCACTACTCGAGTTACTTATTTTGCATTTTATTCATAGAGATATAAGATTTTGCATTAACGATATACAATAAAAATATAATTCAAGAATAGAAGGAAATATATATCATCTCACACACACAATACACGAGAAAGATGAGCACGATGCACAAGATGAATTATTCGAACTTCGGTTAAAGATCGCAAACGTAGGAGTAAAGTACGGAAATATGTTTATTTACGATCATAAATTGTAGCAACGTAAGTGACATAATGAGACATTACGAAAATTTGGAAGTAGTGAGCAGTAGCGGTCACTGGCCAAACAGCAATAAAGTAGCACGATAGATGCTCGACCGGCTGCAACTTATTGCAATTGCTGACGCTAACAGAATCATAATGAGAAACTCCGACGATCGGCGTGACCGGCGTAGCAAAGTCGTCGGCGGCGTCGCTCCGTTGCAGTTTTAGAGTTAGGAATCAGTGGCCAAGGCGGCGGTGGCGGCCGCACAAACAGAGCCTCGTAAATTGCGCACCGAGCCAAAAACATACCGGCAAATTTATGCCGTTGTTGGAAGACATTTCAGATAACGCGATGACTGAAAACGCGGAAACTGCACGCGAAGAATATTTATGATTACGTGGCTGCAAGCGTGCGATTATTTCATCCACGTGAAATGGATGTTTCGTTTCTGTTTGGTTTCGAGTCAGGACGCTGTGACGTAGCATTTTTTTTATTTGGCGACAGAAATTTTATTATATGTTTTATCGGATATATTCAATTTTCCTTTGACCAGCAATTTATATTAATAATAACAATTTTATTTGCAGAAGCGTAATAAAAAACACCAAATAAATCTAAAATGGTCTCAAACATGAAAGTTGCTTGTTCAAATTTGCAACAAGTTCAAGGGAAGAGTTAAAATATATAAATTTGATGTAGACTTAGATCTCACCTCGGAATTGTATTAAGAATGTTTTGACTATACAATATTAACTAAAAATTATCGAAATTTAAATGACAAAAAAATTTATCGTTTGTTTTGTTTTTTATCGTTTTTAAAATAATGACAAAAATGACAAAAAATTTTATCAGAAATACACTCTGAAACAACTGCAAAAAACAAAACAAATAATTTTATTTATAATGACTTATACAATGAAATAACCATATTTTGCTGCAATTTTAGATAAATAACTTTTAAACAAGTAAACCAAATGAACTTTTGAACAAATATTTATTAGAATTTCATTAAGATATACGGGGTGTTCCATTTTAACTTTTGCGTCGAAATATCTCGCAAAATATAAAAGATATGGGAAAATGTTTTTAATAAAAGTTTTATTACTTCGAGGGGGACATAAGATGGTACCATTAGTTTGACCTTGGTTCGCGTTGTTAAGATCAGGGCAAGGTCACTTTGAATTTATTAAATGGAACTCCTCATTTTTCAGTACATATTCTTGTAGCTTATCTCGAGAGCTTTTCAAAATACTATAATAAAGTATTTTTTCATTAAATACTTTTTGAGTTATAAGGCTTGAAAATTACAATACTGTCGTATTACCCAAAATGTACCATGTATGTTGCGGAGGTACACCTCTGGAGATCACCAAATTTAACTTCGCTGGATTTTTTCTTCTGGAGTTATCCGAAAAATATTGTTTACGAGAATGAACCGACCACTAGATTAGACATGATGAATAGAATAAAGAGAGTTTGTGAAGGGATAACTCCAGAGATACTGAGAAAACTTTGAAAATAGACTTCGATTATGTTTACGGAATAACATGATGGACATTTTGAATATTTGATTCGAAGACCTGAATGAAGCTCAATTGTATTCTTTCAGAAGAATCCACCGATCTTATCACTAGTTGGCACATACACGCACGCACGCACGCACAAAAGAAGTATAATCCGGCCGAGCCTCCTCGTGGTACATTTTAGGTAACGCTAATGCGGTGCTGTAACTTGCAAGCCTTATAACTCGAAAGGTACTTAATAAATAATATTTTATTATAGTGTTTTAAAAAGTTCTCAAGGTAAGCTACAAGAATATATACTGAAAAATGAGAGGTTTTATTTAAAAAATTCAAAGTGATCTTGCCCTGACCTTAATAACGCCACCCAAGGTCAAATCAATGATCTTATGTCCCCCTCAAAATAATAAAACTTTTATTGAACACATTTTCCCTTTTATCTTTTATATTTTACGAGATATTTCGACGCAAAAGTTAAAATGAGTCACTCTGTATAAAAAATTTAACTCAATTCGTAATACTACTTCTTCATTAAATACTCAAATAAGTATACAAAATGCGATTTTACATAAGAATTAATGCAAACAAAACAATCAAATTAATTTTAAACCAATAAGAGAATTGTGTTTAAATTTTGTAGACACTCAAACGAATAATAGAATACTCTGAAATTTTTATATTTTTGATAATGTTTGTTGAGATATGACATACATCCTTCGTAAAATTTGTTGTTTTCAATAAGCTGTTGTTGTCCAAAATTCTTTTAAAAAAATGATGTCCTTAAAAATTTTCTTTTTTATCTATCTTTATTATCTTTTTTTTTTTATTATACAGATCTCGTCAATCATAATCTTATTGAGATACACGTATATACGTCGCTAAATTGTAAGCTTCATATGTAGAACATAATTATAACAGTTCCCAAACTCGATGAAATATGCTTGCAGCTTGTAATTAGCGATGATATGTACATCGATTAAGAGTTTTTATGAACAAGCATGTTCGAGCTCTCATCACGGTCGTAACCAGATGACCAGTTCCCAAGAGAGTGTTACACTGATTGCACTGCGCCAGTTTAACACGATGTATCCCTTCTATAATTATGCAGTCACCTAGCGTGGCGATTGTCATTAGCTTCGCAGCGCCGTGTGTACCATCACTACTATTCATTAAAAATCGGATGCCGCAGAGCTTTTCATCTCGAATCTGCTATTCGCGTGTCCCTCATGAGGCCGGCCGCTGGAAAAAATAAGAAATAAGCTTACAACTTTCTATTCGTAATCCTGCCCAACTTCATTCAACAATAATCGGATTAAGACTCTTACGCAAACATTTGTATAGCCGCGCAACTGTACGCAAATGTGAATCTACTTGCCAGATTTCTAAAAGCTCTTTAGAGAAGTACTCTTGACACATATCTGAAAGCAGCTTACTTAACATAAATTAGTAACAAAGTTATTTCTGGAACGCTAATTCGTAGTACTTTATAAGTTTGGCGTGTCACATTACTCACATACAGACACATTTAATTAAATTATTAGTTATCGCTTAAAGATCTTAATTTAATCGACGAACATTGCGGTTTCGTTCAACCCTTCCCTTAAATTTTCCTTAAATTATATGTATAATACGATCTAAACTGTGAATAAATTCACAGTGTATTATTTTCCATGCTTTTTTTCAGCGTTGATGGTTAAATAAAATTAAGAAAGTTGTAATCGCGGTGTCCGGCACGATGGCGTCTTGAATTCATATTGCGCTTCGCAACAGAAATGCGGAACATTCATTTCGCCTTTTCTGTGTGTCGTAAGCGTCGCAGTGCCTCGGGACCCGTCATTATCGCGGCGTAATGCGCGATTTCATTACCCGCGCCGCTCAGGTTCACGCTCGTCTGCGCCGTATTGCGCATTGTACTCCTCACGTTATGCAGATGCATCCCTGCGTTAGAATGTCAACGAAAGGCCGAGACTGGAAATCTATATTAACTACGGAAATTTCAGAAACGCGATTACGCAGTGCACCTTTCTTCTTATCAATGATATTTCTGGGAAATAACATGGAAACGTGCACAGCCAGCACAAAAGTTGAAAAGAAATGTATTTTGTATGTATTGCATACCTTCCAAAATTGCAGATTGCTTTTTTTGGATAGAAACTTTAACGGAATGACGAAGAATATTTGGTAAATTTTATATATATATTTAATACACGTTATATAAAATACTCATTATTTTCTAATATTTTTGTCATTACCAATTTAATTATAAAATGTAATTTTGATTATAAAACTCATTTCTTCCTGAGTTTTAATTATCCATTTGTTTTATTAAGGATTTTACGATGATGAAGAGTAATGAGATTGTTATCACTTGTTAATTACAAAAATCGTTGAATAACATTTTACGCGATTAATTTGGCTCACGTTTATCGAAAATTTAAAAAAATTCCAGTTTCATTCTGTTTTTCTGCGTTATTATGAAATATTAGCTGGAGAATTACGGTCAAGCAGCATAAATAAAAATTTAATAAATATTATAGAGCCACGAGCGATATTTTCTCCGGTGTATAAACAATACGCTATAAATTTAATTAATCTGTAATTAATCCTGCAAATTCAGAAACTCAAAGCTGTGAGTAGAGAAAGAGAGAGAGAGAGAGAGAGAGAAAGAGAGAGACCTGAAGAGAGATAACGCTGTCGGAAATCTCATCTCAAAAAATATCCATCATTTCTATGTGAATAATTCGGCCTTTATTTTTTACACTCTTCGACGACTTGCTCGCGCCGAGAACGAAGTGCATTCTACGCGTATTGCGAGCTGGCGACTTGTCGCACGCGTGATGCATTCTGCGCGGAAATTCCAGCGGGAACGGCGACGACAACGTCGGCGGCGGCGACTGTCGTCGGGTCATGAATTTAACATAAGAAAGTAGATAAAGAATCCCGAAGAGAGGGGCATACCTATGCCGGGGAGTTGCCGAAAGGCAAAAGGGATGCGAATTCGAAATATAGAGTTGTCGCGACAGTGCGAGACAAGGTAGCACGCGAATACCAGATATTTTCCGTGCGTATATCAGAGATTAATTTTTTCTCACGACAGACGTTCTCGAAAAAAATTTTGGCAATAAGTAAAGTAATTTTGGATGTCGAATTGAGGATAAATTTGCTTACTAGATGAAATTTGTCAAACTTCGCAAAACTTATTGAATTATTGATCGTTTACACTAGGAAAACGTGACATATTCAACATCTTTTCTACTTAAACATTGTTTGACTCGAGAAAACGTACATCCAAGATCGCTCATATTTTATTGGATGTTCGAAAAGCATGGCAGGTCGCTTCCTTTGTGTCAGATAAGAAACAAGATATCTTGTAGAAGTCTCGATAATACCGCGAGAAGATGGATCCTACGTATTGATGCATTCATGAAAATATAGAAAGATGCAGAAATGGAAAATGTACTTTATGTACGCGTGTTGTGATGACTGTTTGAAAATAGATAAACAAACTCCGGAAGCATACCTACTATGTCATGACATAAATTCTTAATAAAAATGGTTTTATCAGATGTAACAATGAAATGAAACGATACTTTAGTTCGATCAATACGATACTTCGATTTAATTGCACCTTATTGCAATTAAACCGATAAATTGTACTCATTTTTTTTTTACAAAACTTTGTATAAATTTTCGTGAGATAATAAAGCTGGATTCAGAACAAGTGAGCGCGAATATGAATGAATAATTTATTTCAATGACTGCAAACGGCATCACCAATACTCGTTAAAGCAAGTCTGAATCCGGTTTAATAATATACGTGTTATTACAAAGCCAAACAGAAAATGAAAAAAAAAAATGAACATTCAATATGTTGGAAATTTTGTGTGTGTGTTAAAAATATAAATAACAAGTTATTTTAAAAAATTATAAATAAAAATTATTATATATATATATATATATATATATATATATATATATGTATGTAGGTATAAAAGATTGTTATTTATTTAAAAAAAATATATAAAGAATTAAAAAAAATTAAGTAATTATTGCTAAAAATTTGCATATAAAACAATTCCGCGAAATACTTTACCATATAAAAAAATACATATAATACTTATACTTATTATCAGAATATATACTCATACATATAATACTTATATTATCTTTTGCTTTCAATAACGAATTTTCGCGGGTTATAAGAGATGTTCCATTACACCTGGCCCATTCGAAAGCCGACAATACGGCAGTTCCAATTTAGCATTACGCGCGGGATGTCGAACATAACGACAGCACAAAAGTCCCTCGAGTGAGCTTAGCTCATGAAGGTTCCATCGACGACGTACCGCGGATGACAAGTATGACGACGTCTATTCTTCGTATGTCGACGGGCTATAGATTTGCGAAATCATACCCACCCTCAATGACAGCCGAATAGGCGGATTATTAAGATATCGAAAAGCCTGTCTCCGATCAAGTCAAGAGAGCGTTGGCAGGATGAGAGAGAGAGAGAGAGAGAGAGAGAGAGAGAGAGAGAGAGAGAGAGAGAATTCTGACAGAGGACGAGATGGCAAGGTGGAAGGCAACGGGGAAGAGAGTTCAATAAATTTTCAATGCCTGGCAACTGGCGGATAGAAGACGTGGAAGGGGAACGGGGATCGGATCTTCTTTCGACGACGGATGGAACTGGTAACCCCGAAGCAGACTCACCCTCTGATTACCATCGTATTAGGTTTTCGATGAGACCTTTTCTCCCCTCCGCGTCTCGCAGAAAATTCCCTCCGTCACCTGAGTCGTAATGAAACCAATCGCCTCTGCGCGTGGACGTACAAGGGACTTATGTCCTTCGACAGATCTCGTTCGCCAACAAAATATTCCATCTTCGACTTAGCCATTTCTCACTTCGACAGCTTCGATCGGCGCTTTCACCTTAGACGAAGGATCTTTCACGAGTGTATCAAAGGGGATACAGAAAGAGAAAAAGAGTTCTCAACCTTGAAACATGGAATTACGAGAAGGAACATTACACATTTTATATTGATAATAACAAATAAAAAATAAAGTAACATATCGAACAAGCAAAGGATGCGCAAGGAATATTGCAAGTTTTTCGCGTCTTTACACACACACATATATATATATATATATATATATATTTTTTTTTGTCCTTTCTGTACACTTCAAATGTATCCCACGTAAAGTAATAGCATGAATGATGATACTAAAAGGTATTGGAGGCGGAGACGTGCAGCGATAAAGTGGGTGCGAATATGAAGAAAGTTTATCGTATAACGACACACGCTATTTTTCGGATTAGATCTCTTGCACGGCCTCTCTATCGGATTGGATCTCGCGCGGCAGTAAAATTTAGAGGAGAACGTGAGTAGACGCGCTACGAAACGTGACACCGTACGTTTACCTATATCTAAGGAACTCGGTAGAAAGCATTTCAGACGTCTCATGTGAGCAAAAGGCCCCGAGAGTGTAGAGTCTGTAAGAAAAAGTAGGTAAATGTAGGATAGGATTGCTTTTCTGCAAAGGATCAAACGGGTTAGATCGGATGTCCTCAGCTGATGCATTTCTGACATACATTTATGCATGCTGAGCGAGATTTAGTGATATATATCATGTTATATCATATAAAATTCTCATATCAACAATATGAGAATAAAATATTTTAGATGATTTTGTCTTATGTGACAAGGAAGAATATGCTTTTGCATAAAAAAGTAATCTATAATTTAAATTAATAATGTTGCATAGACGATATAATGAAAACAAGCATTATAAAAAGAAAGTATATTTAAATGTCCCTCTCTCAATTTTTATGTAAGCTTTGGATATATAGTATAAATTAAAATAAAAAACTCGCATTTTTTTATAAATATTTCTATATATGTTAAGAAGATGAAATATCATTTCGACAAAAATCGATTTTTTGTTTCTAAGCATACAAAACAATAAAAATAATGCAAAAATGTTTTAAATAAAAATTCTATAATTTCGAATGCACTTTATAACAATGTATCCAGATTTTTTCAAATATTATATTAGAATGCTTATTGAAATCTTGTAAAAAAATTCTCTGAGAATTCCCAAATTTTTCAGATATTTTCGTTCAAAATTCCAAGTAAGATTAAAAAATTTTTTAATTCAACTTAATACATAAAATAAATTGAAGTATAAGTAATACAAACAAACTATTTATTGTAAATTAATAAAAAACAGAGATTTTACAAGACTGTATTTATTCTTTTCTACAATTGAAGCCGCAAAACCTGTAAGATATAGCATAAGAATAGTATAGGGAAGATTTACTACAATATAGGTCAGTGCGATTTCTTCTGTTACGTATCTTCTATTATTATCTTCTACTGATAACCTGAAGAAATCAGCCTGATTTTTTTTTATAAAAATTCACGAGATATATGTAAATATACGCGGATGTATGTGTACACTATACTTATTGCTAATCGATCGTGAACATTTTGCATTACCAAAAAAAAGGATCAAAGAAACAATGTTTTCAAAAAGAGATAAAATTTAAATTTAAAAAAGTACATAGAATTCTCGAAAATGTCAAAGAAAATAATAAAGTGCTAATGAGAGCACGGCGCGATAAGTGATATGTAAGAAAGTATTGAAGATGTTTAGAAGCACAATTTATTATTTAATCTTCATCGTACATTTTGGCTCATTTTTGAGCCATCTTTAGCGATGAAAAAAGAATTTAATATTCTCATGTCCTGGAAAGACTGAGATGAAGTCACTTTTAATTGCCAAAAAGATGTGTTCATTATGTATTCATTATTATATATATTGAAAAATGCAGGTATTACCACAAAAGTGTACGTGCTATGTAAAAATTAGTTGCAATCACTTTTATCCCAAGTCGGAAAATTGTATAACAAGTTATAAATCTAAGAAACTTTGCCAAGTGTTAACAAAGTAAATGTCAATAATTCGCTGATCAAATTTATAAAATATGTGATTCGATTGAAAGTCAGCGATACAATCTACAAAAATCATACAAAAGTGAGCCGAACGTATGACAAATATTAAACAATAAAGTACTTCTAAACATATTCTCAATACTTTCTTACCGCACCGTGCTTTCATTAGCTCTTTATTATTTTGTTTTAAATTTAAAAATAAAATTCCAAAAGTTTCTCTGAGTAAAATAAAATTTTATGAAATATTCCTGATTTTTAAAGGTAAAAAATCCAGATTTTTCCAGGTTTTTTCAGATGGTAAATAACATTCTGTTATTTTTTTAAATATTTCTACCAACCAGTATTTGTAAGAATTTTGGAATGTTTTTATGACTAAATTAAAGCTTATTTAAAGACAAATTCAACTATATATAATAAAAATATTTTTTAAAAATGCATTTCTGAAAAATAATCTTAATTTTCCTATACGCATGTGCTATATGTAATCGTCTTATCTACTCGACGACAATTTCTTCCTTTCTCTTTATAATTTTTCACAATATGAAATTTAATTAGTAAAAGAATCTCGATGTACTAACGTTCTGGAATTATTTATTTTCTGAGAGAAAGATTTAATATTTTGGTTGAAGGTATAGCGGCTGGATATAACAAATTGCCAGATTTGGCACGCAGATGCTTTTTAATTTATAGTAGTCGAACGTCACCAGAGGATTTATACTAGCTCGCAATGCCGTTGCCAACCAGGAATATAAGCGATAAGCGAAGCAGCCTGGGGACGTCAGAACATCACGTGCGAATTTGTGAAGATAATTCCCGCCCAACGCACGTTCCGACGTTCGCATTACGCTCTCGAAAAGAACCGCATGTTCTTTATATAAAGAAATGTTTGTTCTTCATAATATCGAAAATCTCAATCTCTTTTATCGATGTAGATAGCCAGTTTCATCTACATACGGCACGATAGTCCGAGCCATTTCTACCAAGTGAATCGCATGCAATTGACAGGACCAATTGAAGGTCTGCGACGAACCGTAACGTACTACACAACAATAATTCAACGCGATTAATCGCGCCCATTGCGTCCTTCCTGTGACTAAGTGTCGTGCTGAGAGCAGGGAAATTAATTCTTTCTTCCTTTGGAACCGACTAGAATAATGTGCGTCATTCGCGGAACGCTAATTTATTCATTTATTCATATACTGTTACAATTTTACATTTATTTATATACATTGTTACAATTTTACATGCAAATATATTAGAGAATAAATGGCGCTTTTGTTTTAAACATGAAAATTAATTAATAAAAACAGAATAGGAAATGGAAAAAAGATAACAAATATAGATTTCTATAATATATGCGATTATCAGACTAATAAAATACGATGAAATACAGGTGAAGATGAAGCCATCGTACGCTATATAAGAAGTAGAAGCTACAGAGTATCAAGCACACAAGAACCGTTTATTTGTAACATTGTGTGCGATCACCACAATGTTATTTTACCATATTCATCAGGTCAAATGGCAATCGCGGTGCCACTGGCAGCCTCACGATCTCGGTATATGTCGTAAGAAACTATGCAGGAGCAACGCGCAAGCAAGATCTGTAGGTGTGTAATATAGAAGTATGCGAGTGCATCGGAAGGTTAATGACGCTAGTTCACGGCCCGATTCGAAGTTTGCACGATGGAAGTAACGATTTCGCGAATGCGAGCCCGTTAGGAGGCGCAACGGAGTCGACATAAATGCCGCGCGTCGTGTGTCGTGCGGTGAATTTAAGGTGAGCCTTGATTCACTCTGCTCTCGGAGAAACGCCACTACGGCATAACTGTGTGATGTCACGAAGTTGCGTAGTGTTACTTCATTTTAATGTTCATTGAATTTCAATAGCGCGCAAAACGACTGAAAATTTCCTGCGAAACCCACCCATGCGCGTCGTACTGCCGAACGTTTAATGTAATGCGTTGCTTTAAAAGTATTTCTCTTTTATCTCTTTTGACGTCCGCGTGTTATAAACGGCGGATAGATTGGTTTATAAGCGACCCTGCAAAGAGCGAGTCGCCTATTATTGTGATATCCTTGACAGAGACCGAGTATGCCTCGTTTCTCGCAAGTTTGAGGGCGACACACCATAGAAAATTCCGCGCGCGGATTCTGATTGTAAAAGGTCAACTAATCTTAATAAGCGCGAAACAATCGGACATGCGAGCGAGGCCGTATGTCGGTCCCTTTGTTGCGTACTGTCGGATTCCAAATTAGTCTAGGCACGATATAGTGGAGTGGCTTCGAGTGCATGGCCTTATTAATGCGCCCGTGATTGATTTACCGATCACTCGAGATGTCAATCCGATAGTTCGGGTCCATCGCAAGCGGCGGTCGCGCCGGCTTCCGGGCGACGAGTCGTCGTCGTCGTCGTCGTGCCTGATGTATCTATTGTTACATGCTGACACGACCTACGCGCGTGTTGCAAATTGTAATACATCAGTATGGATGTACGCGACACGTAACACGTCGAACCGGAGGGCGTTAGGAACGCGTAACCCGTCACTTGCGAGACGATGTAATTTCGGTATGAGCTACTGCCTCGCGGACGTTTTGTAACGAGAGCGTCGTCTGACAAATAGCGCCACGATGTTCCCCATTGAGCGAGTCGTTTTTTATTTAGAACAATAGAACTCGCTGCGTCAGTTGTCTTGTTTTTCGTCAGAACAAAACGCTTTAAAAAAATTTAAAAATCATCGAAAAACAGATTTATTAAAATTGTTAAAATTAGCTTCTGTATTATAGCATTTGATTCACTAAATATTTATTCCCTGATTTTTATTTATTAGCACCGACAATTGTCGGAACTTTTATTATTAATAAAAACCAAAAGATAACGAATCGGCAATTTAACATTAACAAGAACTTGGAAAGAAGTGAAATTAGCTATCGTGGCTTTTTATGTGCAATTATCCTTTGTTCCTCTTTGAGCGACGAAGCGATGTGAAAAAAAACAAGAATATTCTCATGAATAAATTCGCGGTCGATATAATGTCTATTCTGATCCTTCATTTTTTCATTCGCGTGAACACTTGATTATTGTCGAATCACACGAACGGACATTTGTGTGGACAAAGCAAAAATTTGACTGTATTTCATGTGAGCTTAATTACGAAACGTAATAATATCGTTATTATTGGAATTTAAATTACCAAAAGGATGAATAATATGCTGCACGCGCATAACAGCTCGTAAAATAATCGCAAGCAATGTTTGTGGTAATTGCATCACTTATTCATGAAATGTTCTGCTCTTGACCATCACAAAGGCAGTCCAGCTTTTGATAATCTCTCCGTTAACGAGAAACCTAACGAGAATAACGCCGACCAACGTTAATCTAGGTTCGGCTTTTGTGCCAATCAAGTGTGCGCTGTGTGAATTTAGATAAACAATTAATTATTTTTGTAAGTACAATGTAGCATTGTATATTGAAAATATGTAAATAATGTATAAAAATAGATTTTTATTAATCTAGATTCTTCTGCATATTTGATATATTATCTATATTATGCATATTAGATAATGCATTTATAAATATAATTGCAATTTTTATTTTTTTGTGAATACATTAACAATTTGCGTGTAACGATCTCTGAGATATCTGATATATTTGATCTAATATTTGTAGCATTCTCTCTGTCTGTCTGTCTGTTTGTCTCTCTCTCTCTCTTTCTCTCTCTTTTTCTCTTTTTCTTTCTCTCTCTTTTTAGCAAGTAAAATTAAATAACGTTAAAAAGATATCTACTAACTTCCCAAATAACATACATAAAATAATCGATAGAGACACGCAACATGATATGTTGTTAGCCCCCTTGAGGATATATTACTTTAATAATATTTTATATCTCTGACTTTTTCTCATTACACGATAAGAGTTGTGATTTACGAGAGTTTTGCTTAACTTTCACTATGAATTTACAATTTATCTCAACTCCATCCTACAATTGGTTTTATTTGTACGCGCGTGGCTGAGAGGGAGGGAAAAATTACGGCAATCCGTACGGCGCGAGAGCAAATTTGCACTTTCACTGCATTCGGGAGATGTAAATGAATGCCCGTACCGCCCAAAGGACCAAATTTATTCGCGTCATGAAAATTATTTCACTCTCGGCGTTACTGCCCACTCGATCCATCGTCAGCACCTGTGCTGCTTCAATGGAATCACTCGATCGCAGTAAATCGAAAGATTGCACCGGGTTCTCCATTTTACCCCGTTTATCGACGGATCGTCCTTTTCTTCTTTTCCCCACACATAGACACACATAAACTTCCTCTTTTTGTACTTCTTTCATTCCTTTCTTTTTTCTCTTTCTCTTCTTTCACCCTTCAATACTTTCTTCAAAAACTAGCTCTACTTTGATTCTCACTTTGCACGAAATAATCGATTTATATGCGTACTTCCTATTCTTACATACATCTCCTTTCTTTTTGTTATCGCACAGTTTCTCATCATAATCATTGAAAATTTTCGCAATCAAGCAAAATGCTAATTCGCACAGATAAAACTGCGGAAAACGATGAAAATGAGTGCTCGCGAACTTGAGGATAAAAGAAATTAAAAAGTCTCGAGGTTTGCCGAGACTCATAAAGTCAAACATCGGATGGAAATGTCAGAAAAGTACGAGCCAGAAGACAAAATATAGCAAAGTGGAACAAGGAAGAAAAAGTATGAACGAATGAAATAAAAGAGAATTAGGAGAGAATGAAGATGAAGAAAGAAAAAGAAAAGAAAAGAAAAACGGGAGGTAACGAATGGGCCAAAGTTTATTTCTTCGCGTTTTAATTATAACGACACCGATAATAATATTATACGGGTTTGATATCCGACAGTGCATGAAATCTCATTGTCATTGCGGTCTCGCTGAATTACAATCAGTGAGTCGTAATCGTGAGATTGCGAGATGAGACGGACAATCAACACAAGATGGAAGAAAATGTGATTAATTAATTAGCCGTTCTCATCGTGCTTTTGCTGAAGAAGAAATTTCGATTTAGCAATATCAACGCACGTGCACAATTTTTGATATTTTACATACAAAATCAGTAACGACACAATGAGATGAGAAACGTTTCAAAGCCAGACAGACCTAAATCGATATTCACACTTCTAATCGCACGCTCGTGTTGCCTTACATTCGCCATCTTCTTGCAGGAGCTTTTTCTACAAGCCCTTCTCCCACGTCGTCTGCTTTTGGCAGAATGACGGTTTCTCGACGATTCCCCGTCGTGCCTTCAAAACGATATTTCCTTGAAAGCGACTTCTTAGCTTCTTTGTATCACGTTGTACTTTAACTCATCCGCGGGGATTCTTTGTCTCGTAAGAATAAAGAAAAAGGCGAGCTATTCTCCGGGATGAACCCGATTTGCTAGACAGCCGCGAATAAACGTTCCCGATAGACCTTTTGATTTTCGACTGTGATAATTACTTGATCGTAATATGAACGCTATTTTAATGAGACGATCGATTGCCTGCAGTCGTGAATTATTCCTCGAATAACGAGCGGACGTAATCAAGTATGGATAATGTCATTTTTGTTAAAGCTTTAGTTGAATCAGCAGATCTAATGTTCGAAATTCGTTATTGAAAAGACTCTAATAAAGAATATAATTATAATATAATATACGCAAAACATTTTTAATTCAATACATGATTTTATAAAAGTCATTCTGTCAAAAATGTGTCTTAGCAATTAAAAAAAAATTATTATATTACTAATGTATCTCTTTCTTTTATATATAAAGTACGTATGATTTTTCATAAAATTATTATTGTGTAAATGTTCGCTTCACATGTATACGGCTCTTATACGGCTTCAAAATTGCGTAAAAATTGCAATATTCCAAAAATATGTAACATCTTATATTTCTACACGTTCGCTTACACGATCTGAAATTTAATATGCACCTCGCAAACGCTTCTTACGCCTTATATAATTTTTTGTCAACTTTGTCGCTATAGTAACGACGAGAACTATGATACGTTCCATTTAACACCATCGCCACGCAGCTCTTTTGCGCGGTCTCCAAGAAAACTTCTTTCAGCTTCACAAAGCGAACGAGGCTTTGAAAAGTCCGCACACCGTACCGGTGAACGCGGTAATCGAACGGTGTGCTCGAGCGGATGTCGCAAAAATTTCTCGTTGAATCCGCCATATCGAAATATCCGAAATCGAGAATCGCCTGACGGTACGCCATGACGGTTCGCTTCATCGACAACCCACTCTCACAGTCTCCTCGTTCTCTTTCCCGTCGAAAACCAGCGAGCAACTACCGTCCAGGAAGATATATAACCCGAATCCATTACGGCATCTTTTAAACTCGTGAGAATTTATCACAAGCCGATAGTCATTCGACCATAATCTTGCACGAGTAACCTCGCTTTACCGAAGCTAGACACCGTACGATTGGCTTTTAGAGGAACACCCACTATTTCCGCTTATCGATCTGGGAATCACTCTCACCTCGGTGGCGATTTTCGAGCGCGAAAGTACGTACGGGCACGCACGTATCGCGCGATATAGCCGCTGATAAATTCGTTCTATAACTGTCCGCAGGTGCAAGTTATCGATGTAACATTGAATGACGGAAAGCTTTCGGAAGCTTTACACGGTAAATCCATATGTCAGCTCACGTTTACACTTTCAAAAAACTTTGAGAAACTTACTATTTAATTCGACAATTCAACAATATTCATATTTTTATAAGTTATATAAATTTTGCAAGTCGAAATTTTTGCGAACAAATCAAGAAAATTGAATCACTGTGAAAAAATGTCAACGACTTTATCTCACTTTTTTTCTGATTCATTGAAATCACATAATTTTATTCCTCCCGGGATGTAAAAAATTGAGAAAAAATTATAATGATAAATTAATTTCCATAAATATTTTTCCAACATCAAATGGAAATAAAATTTATGCTTCAAATGAATAGTTCATTTTAATAAATTTAAATTTAAATTTAATAAGTTTTAATTTTTTAATTATTTTAAATTTTATTAAAAAAGAATTAATTGATTCTGCCTAAATCATTAATTGATAATTAACTTATCGATATCAATTGATTATTATATTGTTGAATAGAATCTACATAGAAGAGAAAAGGAAATAGTGATATAATATTATAATATTTTAACTATGAATGCTGATGATAAATGATGAATAAATACGTATAAGAGTATACAGTTACAAAACACGATTTTATATCAGTTAATTATAATCACTAAGAATTTTTATAATTAATTTTTATAATTATTATATACGTAACAATTAGGATTTTCGATTTTAATCAATTTCCATAATACTTTATTAAAAAGTATGATAACACTGTTCAACAAAAAATGATTTTTTTTCAAGTGCAGAACAAAAGTAAGTTTTTTGAGTGCTGAATACGATCTCACTTATGGCTTTATCACGCCACAATTTTGAAAAATTTGTGATTAAAAGTACAAAAAAAGCTATTTTAGAGTATCTTGACTTATTATATTATAAATAACATATTAGAGAAGTTTAATTGCAATCAAAATTAAGTATATTATCAGGACTTTCAACTCTTAAAAGGAATTGTTGAATCGGATCATGCTTAAATAAATATTAATATTGGGTCTATCAAAGTTACGAATTATATAGGCCTATTAAAAATTTATCAAATAGTATTTTTGACCTCCGTTGGCAAAGGTGTCGATTTTTCAATTATAAATTTTCTTACTCCGATTTGAATCTAAAAAATAATCTGTAAAAATACAATTCCCGACTTCTATTATAAAATATAGTAATATTTTAGTAATAGTAAGGTAAAAATTCTTTGTTAAAGCTTTCACAAATATTTCACGAGAATTTTTTCAGATTTTTATATAATCCGAAACAATAAAAAAATTTGTTCTGCATCTCGAAAACCCAGATTATTAATGGAAGATGTAAATTTACACATTGTCGTTGAAGGATTAATTATGTTATTTAAATTGAAAGATTTTTTAATTCGCTGTATACTAATCTTAATATTAAAGTTGATAAATTTAATTCAAATTGTGAAATAAAACTCTTTGAAATACGAATAAAAACCTCTATACATGAATTATTCTATGAAAATTTGAATATTTGTAATTTTTACATCCCCATTGTTTCGCCATTTTGAATTTATCAACATCAGATTAGTATTCAGAAACTTGAAAGAAACTTAAGATGGAATAACATAACTAAAAAATATTTAGTAAATTCTTAATGGTCTATGAATTAATGGCCTATATATTGCGCAACTTTGACGCAATAAATTCTATGATTATAAATATTTTTATAACCATAATCAACACAACAAGTATCTTTTAAGAATTAAAAGTCCTAACAACATACTTGATTACAACAAAACTTTTCTAATATTTTTAATTATATATCGTATTTATAAATAATATATCAAAATACACTAAATTTCTTTTTGCAAATTTGACAGCAAACTCTCAAAATATAACGTGATAGAATGATTTGATGAATAAAATCTTGTTCAGAATCCAAAAAATTGCACGAGATAATTATCTTTGTACTCGTACATTTTTTTGTTGAACAATGTAATTAACAGAGGCAATAATTAGTGTACACTAATTATAAAAAATTTTTTAAACATTGATTTCTCCCAATGCCACGAACAAGTTGTTAACGTGTCTCATCAAATTCATGGCTAGTATATTATTCGTGTACCATATTACATCTACATCCGCAGCATAAACCACGGAAATGCACACTTATATCTACGGTTGAGCGCGATAAAGAGAAACGACGTCGCTGGGAACTCAGAGAAGAATCATCGCCTCGAAATCGAGGGGGCTCTTCAACTTTAAATCGGCGCAGCGGGAAACGTGTTTCTTGCTTCTACCTTCGCGAGCTCTCTTCCCGGACCTTGCCCTAAGTTACCGCACGTACAACGAGAGCAGTAAATTTTCGGGAGCTCTATCCCATCAAAGCGCCGTGAAACTATTTCACGTGAGGGTTTGGGCGACCGGGATGTACGAAGGAATGCTCTCTCGAAGATCAGCGATTTCCGGAAACGAGGCCGAAAGGAGATTACGTATGTGCCAATACTCATGGAATCCGGTCTTCACAGAAGCGGTCCTCGCCCATCCATTCCCCATCCTCCTCTGCTGGAACGACTGTCCCGAGACACAGCAGTTTCGTTGATCGAGGCTCCCGCTTTTCGCCGGAATATCATACATTTGTTTCCGCGAGAACCGATCGTCTCTGCCCGGGAGTTTACGGGCGTGTCGCCCAGCCCGTACTCGTGTGACATAACGAACGTATTTGGTATTCGTCGCAGCATCGATTCGCCGCCGAACGGCAATGCATCCCTTACATTCACTGTGTCGAACTACAAAGCGGATATCGAATGGCTTTCCGCATACGCGAAACCTATGTATTTCTCTATGTATTTCCTATGTTAGTATTCTGCGAACTAGTTCTATTACCGAGGAATAATCATAACCGAAAAGACGATGGCGTAAGCAAATTCTGTCGTCAAGGCTTCAACGGATAATTTTTTCGTGAAATGGAGAGGCATACGAAAATAAATAATAATCGCGACGTACCGGTCCGCGCAATGCAAAATAGTCTGACAAATATTCTGCACATGAAATATTCATCGGATCTTTCCGCTGTACTCAACGGTACCAAAAAAATAATTCATAGGACGACAGATACGCTGGGAGCTTCGTGGCTCCTCTTATTGGCGCTTGAAATATTCAAATCACGTTTATACTCGTCTGGGATCCTCCAAATCGAGATATTCCAGACGAATACCATGCTCTCGGGCAGAAGAAACATGCGAAACGTAATCTTGTCTCGGTTAATTCGACCGGCAGGAATCCCGCCTCCACCAAGCTAGTTTCCTACAATTTGACTTCTGTTCTCTTTTCGTATCAGAAAAATAGTTTAACTATCATTCTCCACCTTTTGTGAAGAATCTTAGCACGCACACTTGACGAACGAAGTGCATTCGTAAAAAATCATTTCCCTTTACAAATAAATTAGTAGTTTTAAATTAACAGTTAGAGAGTTAACAGTTTTAAAAGATAAATAGTTACTAATGTCACAGTTCAATATCATAATAATATGTATATTAAATATGTGTGTACATCAAATTGTGCGCCAAGTGTCGTAACCCATTTTCGCATAATTTTGAAGCGAACAGATCAGAACTTGCTCGAAACTGCGATGTGAATATGTAACGCAAGACGTCACATGAGTTCACGTTAGCTCGAAAGCTCTAAAGTTTGTTACCGTTATATTACATGACACTAATCCCTAATAATATAAGGATTCGCTAATAATTTATTATAATTTATTTTATATATTTATTTAACCCAATTTATATTTGCAAATTAATATTTATGAATTATAAATGCATGTGTCGAATAATTATAATGATTGATTAGTCTTTGAATACTGATGTGATAATAAAAACGATAAAACATTCATCATAAATTTCACTACACAACGCCATACATTATAAGCGAAGCAACAGCTTATTAAAAATAGAATATTTTATGCGCAAAGTATTTTATGGGCTTTTATTATTTTAAAATACCAATTATTCACGAAGAAAAAAGCACTATCGACTCTAAAGCGATCGAGTATATCGGCAGAAACGGAACTCCTCGTGGAATCTCCCTCGGGCATGCGTTCTTCTTTTCAAGATCAAACCGCGTAAGCCCGGTTGATAATGCAAAGTTAGATAAACTCTACCTTTCAAATCACGCAAATCTCAAGGCGATCGCGGACCCAGATCTAAAGCGAATTCGCGCTCCCGTTAGCCACCGAAGACGGCAAAATTGGAAGGTGGTAATCCGAACCAGGACACCCCGAATTCACTTAACCCACCAGTTTCAGAGATTCTTCGCAAGCCACTTCTAGCGGAGATCCTCGAAGTGAAAACGTACGAAAGAGGATAGGCGCTGCGGAAATTGGTAGCTTCTTCGACGCTAGCAAGCCCGGCTTTGCTTTTCCCCTCGCGGAGGAACAAGGTAAACCGGTTAAAAGGCGATGCACAGAGAAGCAATATCCGCAAGCAGTCGGATCTCTGTGAGCAAAAGAAATCCTGCAGGGAGATCAACCATTTTGAGAAAAGTCCGTTTGATGAAATGAACGTGAGGTGCGCTTTAACTAAATAGTTCTCCATTTAAAAGTGTATTTACTCGACAAATGATTCTGACAAATACCTCTTTTGAGAGTTATTCTTTCTTCGAGTGTGTCCGATTGTAAATGTCGATTCATGTTAAAATTTACAACGTGCGCTATAAACCACATCATTTAGATTAACTATCTCTTATCTATCCAAAGACAAAAATCCACTTACTTGAGATTTATTTAAATCTGAAAAAAAAAGGAAACAATATATTTCTAAATCATATATTGTATAAATAAATGTAAATAAAAAAAATAATTCTTCATAGATTAAATTTGATTATTTTACTCTTTTGTTTGTAGAAATTATTATTTACAAAATTATTTCGAAATAATATTCGTAAAAGATAAGCATATAATATACCAAATACGTAAGACATATACGAAGCACGTAGGACATACATATACACATATATACCAGGATACGAGCAAGTTTTCCGCTACAAAACGACTGAAAAGATACGCACAAGTAACATCCCTGGGGCATCCGCGTTATCATTCACCATACAAAGAAAATATGCTCGAATGAGAACATTACTATCGACATAAACCGCAAATAGGCGAATAAGATAAATAATCCTTTTAAGAATCTCTCTAAAAAAATCGATTATCCGATTTCTTTAAGAAAATCGTTTAACAGTGAATTTTGTACATGTCGATGCGCTCCATTTACTATACTAGCGCTCTCGCCGTACTTTTTCGATTCTATTTGAATTCTTGGTTGTGATATTTATTCCTTCTTATGTTCAGTTTTGATGATAGACTGACTGCGTATTTTTCCTGGTCATTTAAGGCCACAATAAACGTCATTTTCATTAAATTCAAAAATATATGTATACTTTTGCTTCCGTTAAAAATACAATATCTTTTATCTTTAAAAATCAAATCGCACCATGTCACATGTGATCCTATTGATCAAAAGTAATTATAGACGAAATGATATTATAAACGAAGTACAAATTTATCAGAATGACAATTAATTTGATAAAATAATGTTAAAAGCTGATATCGCAGAAAATTAAATTGTAATTGCACTACAAATGGAAACATATTTGCAATTAAGTGCGGTTTAATAACAATTATATATTCATAATAAATCTAACTGCCAAAATGATTGTGCCAGTGCCAATCAAACTTAACGAGGGTTGTTATCGCGTCGTCCCAGTAAATGTGCCTGCCTGACCTTAATATCTCGTGCAAAGCGCTATTCGTGCCTACGATAGCTCACGCACTATTACTCAGATTTCTATCAATTATGATCGGATAGCTAGTTGCCGCTTGTATATAATCACAATACCTTCCGATGAATTTATCTGTTAGGTAATTTATCTCCGATATCGCTCATTAACTTTGTCATTTCTCACTGTCCCGCGCATGTATTTCTGCGCGTGTGTTTGTCCAACGCGTTATGTTCACTCTCCAATTCGCGTCCCAACATCAAGGGAACGTGGAGCGTGTGCACGCACGTATATCTGCATGATGAAAGAGTCGCTTCAAAGTTCTGCGCATGATTTGCAATCAAATCGCTTGAACGCTCTGATAAACGAACTGGATTCACAGTACGTTTAACCCAAATGTAATACGCGGCAAACAAGTTTTGCGAATGCACGAAGCACACTGCGTGTGGCGCAAGTCATGCCCACGCACGGGGAAGCTGCATTTTCGTTGGAAAAAGGGGGTAATCTCTCAAGCCGCAGTCGAGACTCGTGAGAGGAGAAACGTACATATGAATAAATATATCGCGGATACTGGCATCGGGTTTTATGACATCCCCTATCTCTACATATCGTGCTGCGCTGCGGTTTTATACGACAACTGTAGTGGCATTCTCAAAATTATGTGCAGTTTACGATGAGAAATACGATACAATAGCCAGTAAGAACAGTGCTGAATACAGTTTCGACTGACACTGCCACGATGCGCAGAAAATTAATCACTCCCTTGTCTTAAATAAGACGGGGGAAGGAGGGAAGAAATCGTAAACGTTCGTTAATCTCGCGAAAACGATCAGCTATTTTACTGCATCTCTTATTGAACATAAAACTTATTACAATGAGAATCATTTGGAATGATTCAATCAGTTCGATGATTTTCTTGCAATATTTACTTACAGCTACATCAATACATTATTGATGAGAAAACCTGAATAACTGATCGCAGTAGCTATTAGATACCTATCAAAGTTCTTCATCAAGTAATTAATATGCATGCGCATACATGTTGTTGATATAGCAGCGTGTCGAAAAGAGCTACTAATTGAATCATAAAGTTCACAAGTTGTGTCGTATAAATGTCTAGATAATGCGAAAGCATAACATTATGTAAGCATAGTCAAAGCATAATTTCAAAATTACGATGTGTTATTATATTTCGAAACCGATATAACATAAATCACGAAATTCGGTCGATACTATCGAGTTCTCGTGACAAATAACGGTAATATGAGATGAATATTATATTATATTAATAAAACAGTTTAAATTAACAAAAAAAGTTTTTATCAAGATTTCATCAAAACGATATCAACAGTTATTAGTAACAATCTTTAATAACTGATACGTATAAAATTAAATTATTTTGTCAATAAAATATATCCTAGATAACATTTTGCGCTGCGTTTTTACAATAAAAATACAAACTCTACGCTGCAAATATAATTTTTTGTGTAATAAAAACAAGAATTTTTTATATAATGAAAATGCAACTCTACGCTGTGAAGTATAATTTAATAAATATAAAATTTCATGAAATTCTCGCAATATAAATATTTCACAGGATTTTCCTTAAAAATTGTGTGTCTTACAGAAATTAAATTATTTAAATACATATCTCATATCTGTATACATTTTTTACAAATTTTTATGCCGTAAGTCGATGCAAAACATAATAGAGCAGAGTGACAAATAATTCAACAAAAAAATCGAGAAAACAAGAAGAACGTTTTTAGGTTCGTAAACCTTTTAATTCCATTGCTGAAACTTCTTTCGGGCGAGACGAGAGGTTCTGACGAGGAAATGGACGTGCTGAAAGAGACACGTTTGTTTTTCCTCGCGCGGAAGTGCGCTGACTGTTTTCATCGCGTTAAAACAGCGCCACGAAGTAGCGGAGAAACGTTTTCGCGCTTTATTACCGCCGGTGTTGCATGAAGCGCTGAGTACGCTCTCAAGGAATACGTACACATATAGCCGTATACTTGGATCAAAACGATGTATGTCTCGTAAAGCACATTTTCTACTGAATTCTCAACTACCTTCTTCTCTTCGCGAGTTATAATCCTCTGTCTCATCGGCTTGAAAAGAGCGTGCTTCGAACCACTCGTGCGAATAGACGAATTTCTCCTTTACACACTGATATTCTTTAGTAACTTCAAACTTGCTGATTGACAGGTGCCGAGTGTCGAACGAGTTCTATCTCTCTCCTTCTCTTTCTCTTTCGCATTTATCTAAACAAAATAAAAACTAATTTTTTAAATGATTATAAGATTCTAATAGAGACAACTACAGAAATAGAAACAAATATCAAAAAATTTAATGGAGACAACTATGAAACAAATATCAGAAAATAATTATCTTAAAATTTGATCTCAGATATATTTAATGTCATTAAAAGCAATCATTAAAAAAATGCATTTGTTTTCATAAATGTAGACAGTTCATCGTTGCACTAATCATTCTTTCTAATCTATTTGCCGCCGTGTTTAATTCTATCAATGTTACATGCCAATAATTCAAATGGAAAAATTTTATGCGATATCTTGGTTTACTAATGGCGCGTCATACATCAGATTCCTGGAGCACGGAGCATTTATAGCGATCGTGTCAGGAATGCAACATATGCCCGAACAACATATTCCCCGGGATCAGTAGGACGAATAGAAAGCGGAAAGGTACCGGGGCCACCGAGTTTGCCCAGCCACTCGATCGAAATACTTAAGGAATAGCTGCAACCGGGATTCCGATATAACGCTGAACCGACGTTTCTCTACGAAGATTAATGTTCAAATTGAAAACGTTTCTTGAATTCCAAGTGAATCCGTCCTTAATCGCTCGCTACGAAATAATCGGAGTACGTTGACTCTCTCGCTCGATAGTAAACAGAATGAGAGAAGATCCGATACGATTACCCTTCAAGTCGGAGACTCATTTACCCTCCTGTCACGATGTCCTCGCACGTAGATGTCTCGTGCGTATTTATCGTGTACGCTTGTGCATGTCTTAATGGAATTATTATTTGTTTGCTTTTGTCATTTTAACAGATACTTTATTTGTCAAGAAATTCTATGTTGAGAAAATATTCCCGACGAATAAACGCCCTTCAGATTCGTAAAAGAATTTTCTAAAATATCTTCCAGTATAGATCCAAATCATATAGGACGCGCGCCACTCTTTTGAGACTTAGCTAATCATATTTTACGCAGAAGATCTCTTTTCAGTGATCTCTTCCGAGTGCTTTCCAGTAAATCGACGCGCGCCTTACTGGATTCGAGTTTTAAAGCCTTTAGCACGCACATCGCGTGAAACGTCTTTCGCTGTGAGTTTCACCGCTCGATCGTAAAGGTGGTGTTCATCGACGGCCCGCGGAAGCGCAAATGTGAATGTACACGAGAATGGTACCCCTATTGAGGCTTTTCGCGCCGCGCCAGGTCAGAAGAAAGAGGCATTCGTGGATTCAGTTGGGCGTGAATGGCGCGATATCGCGGCTTGGCGCTCGCGAAAAATCGATTCGGTCTAGACGCCGTCTTTGTGATACAGATTTCTGAATCGGCCATTGCCGCCGCTCGATTATGCGTAAAGAGTTTTATGAGTGTTCATCCTTCCTGCACGTGTCATCTTCGCTACATTAGAAGGAAAACTTATTTATCATTTTTAATACTTTACTACATTAATACTTTTACGATCAATGCAGCAGTGTAATTTTGATATATTTTTAATTATGAAATACAAAAAACGCCATGATATCTTTTAAAAATATATTTATCAATGTATTCAGAACATATTCAGAAAATATCATGTGATATGCTTTCTACTGAATATTACACAGAAAGCGTAATTTTAGACAAATTTATACAACAGTCGTGTATTTTCCCGTTGTGTATTTTCGATATACTCAAACATCATCTAGACAGAAACTCATTAGCATCGTCGACAACCGTCGACATCGCCGTGTCTATTTGAATAGTATTCCCTTGATGAATACTATCAAATTAAGAACGTTGTCCTTTGTGTACGCAACTTTGTGTCATGTTACATTCAGTAGCAGCAGTTCTGTATGTATCAAACTTTTTCTACTACGTAAAACTTTGGATATAGTCGAAGAAGTTACTAACATTATCTTTTACGCGAAATAAAGTCTAAATAAAATAAATGAAATATCACGTAAATTATTGATTTTTCGAACTTATCTCTTTTTATAATACAAAATAATTAAAAAAATCATTTTATGTAAAAACAAGCACATATATATGGTTTTATTTTTAAGAAATTTTATTACGCATTGCAAGTGCGTTACACCTGTAAAAAAAGAAAGATATACAATGTAAAATATCATTACGACTACCAATTTGTTTCTGTATCCTTTTTTGTTTTAACGTCTCAAGGAAGATATTCCTTCTATAAATTATATGAATCACCGTGACGCATACATATATATTATAGACACTGTTAGAATATATTAGGTGTTAAACTTAATTCCCGCCGTTTTTTCGTCTCCAAAATTGATTTGTTTCGAAGGGAAGTTGAATCATACCTTAATCAAAGTAATTTTCTCCATTTTCTACTTTTTCCCATCTCTCCGACAACGGGGCAATTCCACGACGCGGTAGAACGCGGTGTCTTTCGAGGCAATCCATTCATTTACCCATTTTTGGACTTCTTCGTAACTGGAGAAATGTGTGTCTGTAAGTGTGTGTTGCATTAATCGGAAGGGATAGTAATCCGACGGTGTTATATCTGGAGAGTACGCTGGATGCGGGAGGACTTCTCATTTAAAAGCTGTAGAAATGTCTGCCTCACGCTTTTTGCAACATGTGTTATCATGCAAAAGAATGAATGCGTCGGATGTTGGCTACGGATGGTCTTTTTTGCATCAACTCATCACTCAATTGGCATAATGGCTGTTAGTAATGATCAGTTGTAACGGTCATTTGGACGCAATTGCAGCTCGACATTTTTTAATTTTTTCGACTGTCCGGAATGTTTTTTGTCTCTCATGTCAAAATCACAGTTTCGATAACGTTCAATCAAACTTTACATGTTTTTTCCGATTTTTATCCATATTCCATACACTTTGGATAATAAGTGATGCGTTTCAACTGCGGTTTTCTTGACGTCAAAGTAGTGAAGAAGCATATATCGGAAAAACAGCTTATCACAGTTCATATTCAATTGATTGGAAAATCTCTTTAACGTCAAGAAATCTAATCTGTGAGAATTGAATCGCTTTCAGCAATGTCTAAACTACACAAGATATGCGATTTTAGCGTCGAAACGCGCCAGCGTTGGAGCCTTTAGTAGGCAGAAATTAAGTTTAACACCTAATATATAAATAAGTAAAAATATCAGTCTAGATACCTAAAAAACAATCGGCAAGAAAAAGATTTCGGTTTCGATTCTAATCACTCGTAACGGATGCTATTAGTGTATGATATAAAAAGAAATAGCAGATAATGGAAGAAGAAAATCATAACATAAAATTTTTAGATCGTAAACAAAATATTTTATAAAGATGAGTGTTATGATCACAATGGAAACATAAAACAATTCTCTTTGATTATAGCAATTGCTTTTTGCTAAAAAATGCTTAAAAATAATTTTTATGATAGAAACAAAGCAATAAATAATATTAATATAGAATAGAATGTATGTTAAAAAAAATAAAAATTTATTTTGCATTTTATTTTTATAAATGAATTTATTTTATGTTTTTTATTTATATTCCTTGCTTATATTTTATTCAGAAAAATAGTCAAAACTGAGAATATAAGTATATTATAATAACTTTTACATTTATTTTTCTATGTAAATACAATCTCGAATTATCTCAATATATGTTTCAATTGTCAAATATCTATGTTTCAAAACTTGTAATAAACTATTGCTAATATTCTTTATCATAAATTAATAAATTACAAATTTAAATAATTATTTTATCCAGCTTTTAATGTATATCATAATAAAAAAGAGCATGAAAAAAATCAATCAAAATTATTTTAAAGAAATAAATATCGTAATCTAAATTATTCATAATGGATATATTTGATATACATTTTTACAAATGCAGAGATACATTATTTAAAAAATATTTCAACAAAGGAAACTTTCTATTGAAAAAAACTATTTACATTTATTGTTTCAAAGGACTGTAAAAATAATACAATTTTTTCTTATACGTCAAATAATTTTTATGTCCTCGTGTATTCGTATATATATCTCGTATATATATCTCGTGAGACGTGCACTCTTTGTTATTCAAGGAAGCTATTCGCACTATTCTGAGAGCTTGACCGTACTTTTTCGTAAACATGCTCCAACACGCGTTGTCTGGCAAGCGAAGTTTTATTTTATCCATGGATTTATTCAGACAAAAATCTCTCATGGCAAAGGCAACTGTAAATATTTGTCAAGAAAATTTTTACGAAAATAATAATGATTTAAATTACTATTTTGTATGATTATGTATTATATTATATTATATTATATACAAACGGAATAATTTCAATTAAAAATTAAAAATTAATTAAATATATAATTCTGTCAAAAAATATAATTCTGTTTAGTTTAAAGGAAATTGACTAACATCTAAAATAAATGAAAAAAGTTAATACATTGCTGCAACTTTTTATCATGTTGCAAATTCAAGTTGCACATAACTCGTCGTTCGGTGTAATGTTGCAGATTCAATTTCAGTTTCTTTCGTAACTTTTATGTTTCAGAAAGCTTCTTGCGATCTGTCAGGCGGAAAACAGGATTACGGATGTGACGATACGATGATGCGAGATCCGCAACAACGGGTAGATCACCCGTATGCTATAGATCGGCGGCGGATACTAAAGATGGTTCTTCAGATTCTGTTAATCCAGAATCTTATTACATTTAAAGCTGTTGCTCAGATAGCCGAATGTCCGCCGCCGGAAATAATAACGGGCTGTCCCTGCTATAACTTTGAAGATGGTCTCTTTTTGGAATGCGCTGGCGCTACGGAAGAAACTCTCAGAACCACGCTACAAGGCGTGCTGAGTATCAGTGGTAAGCTAAATGTTTAAGAGAAAAAAGTCAAGAATTCTTAACGATATAGTCAAGAAACGAAATGTGACTATACTGCATGTATGTAACAAATATTTTTATAATATTGTGAAAAGAAATAATATTTAAAATCGTAAACGCGTTAGAAATTATTCTTGAAGATATGTGTACATACCTCTAAAAATCCTGAATTCTGTGAAAAGAATTTATGTAAAAGAATTTTCATGAAAAAATTTATGGATTACATTTAAAATTTTGAATTAAATATATATATATATATATTAATATTACTATTATCATAATAACTGCTTATAGGGTAAAGGCAGCGAATATGAAATAGATTACTAATATGGAATAGGGACTTAGTTTTTAAAAAAAGCGTTGCATTCTAGTGGCAATTACTGGAAGTTGTTGCAATTATTGTCAAACGTGCCATATCAAATAATAAACTTGATGCGACAACGAATTTCTCTAATATAAGCATTTATTTATTTTTGTTGCGTTTGGAAATGTGATAGCATTATCTTAAAAAGTATTCTTACAAGCTGACTGTAAGTTTTTTAATGTTAGCTATTTAATGTTTATAGAACATAGACGCTTTTAATAATGTTGCATGAGTAATATTATGCCGTTTAATTGCGATTTGTAACTCTTTATTGAAATGGAAAGAGTTAGTGTGTCATATTAAGATGTGTTGGTAATATGGAATAATTGAATTATTATGGAATAAAGAGTAGAGAATATAATGTTTTTGTTCTTTTTATAAATAATAAAGAATATTTTTGATGTTAATGTTTATTTTAATAATTTAACGATTTAGGATTTGATTTTATTGTCCATGTTCATAATGTAATTTTATTTATGTGTTGTACAGTATATTGTACAGTAAATGTATGATTTTTAACAGTTTCAATTTCAATTTACATAAAAAAATAAATTTGCACTTCATTTTTATGTTATTTATTATTGTTCCTCAAATTTGATTAGTATTCCATATTATATCCCATTTTTTTACCCTCTTTATTTTCTCACTTTTTACTTTTTTGTAAATACTGAAGTTGGACTTAAATTTCGAAGACTTTCAATTATTGGATGTTATAGCTAACATGTTGCTTAAAAGTTCTATATTTATTAGAAGCCTTCAAATGCATTTGTATCGGAGTAATATTAATTTAAAAATTGATATTCCATATTCGCTGCCTTTACCCTACTGATAATTTTTCTTTATAATGATCAAATGCGATTAAATATATTTAGCGACGAAAGCATTGGCTTTATCGATTGAATGTTCTATTAAACTTACTCGTCACACCTCATTTAATGCTGAACTACTAATATACATGCATTTTCTTACATCTAGTTTCCATCTAGTTTCAATGTAGGATTGAAGTTGACGTGGTTGAAGAAAACCATTTCCTTTATGCGCCCCATAAAACTAATGAAACGTACAATCAGCCAATGCTGCCAAACTCGAAGTTTATACTATCGCGATTCAATGAAATTAATGGCCGTGCCCTTTACGATTTTCAGGCGCGGGCACGATGGTACAGTCGTTGAGTGTTTACGAGCTCGATAAAAGCATCGAAGAACTGAAAGAGGGTGTCTTCCCTCCTGGCTCGCAAATCAGACATCTTCAAATATCACATTCATCTTTGCGGGAAGTAAGCGAGGGCGCCTTCTCGAATTTGAAAGATAGCCTGGAATCTTTGGCACTGGTCTCCGGTCGTTTGCCCCACGTACCTCAAAAATCATTGGCCGATCTACGGAAGCTGGCTGCTTTGGATCTCGAGACGAACTTGATACAGGACCTTTCGTCCTACTGTTTTTATGGCTTGAAGTTAATGAAGCTGACTCTGAAAGGAAATCAAATATCGAAAATTTCCGAATACGCGTTCGCGGGCCTCGAGGACAGTCTCAGTGACCTGGATCTAGCTGAAAACAAGTTGAAGTTGTTTCCCATGGCTCCCTTGAGGAGACTCGAGAGCTTAGCTTCGCTCAGGCTGGCGTGGAACGAGATATCAGAGCTGCCCGATGACGGTTACAGTCTCCTCAGCTCTTTGTTGATCCTCGATTTGAGTAGCAACAATTTCGAGAAACTAGCCGAGGACTGTTTCAGACCCTGCCCTATCCTTCACACTCTATCTCTCTACTACAACTCCATCGAAAGCATTCACAGGGACGCTTTCGCGTCGCTGAAAGATTTAGAGTCGATTGATTTGAGCCACAACAAAATAGTTTTCCTCGACATGGCGACATTCAAGGGGAACGAACGGTTGCGCACGATCGAGCTCAGTCATAACCACATTCACTATATCGGCGGCGTGTTCGCGCGACTACCCGAACTGAGGGAACTTTATCTGGCGGAAAACAATATCCTGGAGATCCCGGGAGATGCGTTTGCCGGCAGCGTCAGCCTCGCGGTGGTGTATCTCCAACAGAACGCCATCCGTAGAATCGATGCCAAAGGTCTCACGAGTCTCACGCAGCTGACTCAATTGCATTTGAGTAACAACTACATTGAGAAGGTGCCGCGGGAATTTCTGGAGCACTGCGAGAACCTTTCGTCGCTCTCTCTGGACGGTAACAAGATCCGTGAGTTACAGCCGGGCACATTCCTTAAGCTGCATCAATTGCGTGAATTGCGGCTGCAGGATAATCTTATAACGGAAGTGAAGCGAGGCGTTTTCACACCTCTACCGGCTCTCCTTGAACTGCATCTGCAAAACAACGCCATTACCTCGATGGAGACGGGAGCGCTGAGAACGCTGAATAGCCTTCAGCACGTTAATCTACAGGGCAATCAGTTGACCATGCTCGGCGACGTCTTTCAGCTGTCCGCCTCGGAATCATCTTCCGGCGGAAGCTCTTTGGTGTCTATTCAACTGGACAGCAACGGCTTGGCCGTTCTACACAATGATTCTCTGCGCGGCCAAGCGTCCGTCAGAATCATGTGGCTGGGTCACAACAAGCTGACACACCTGCAAGCTCCTCTCTTCAGGGATCTCCTTTTAGTGGAGCGCCTTTATCTGACGAACAATTCTATATCCAGAATCGAAGACGCCGCTTTTCAGCCGATGCAGGCTTTAAAATTTCTCGAGCTCAGCATGAATAAGCTGAGTCACGTAACGGCAAGAACATTCTCGGAGCTGCACGAACTCGAGGAACTGTATTTGCAGGATAACGGTTTAAGAAGACTTGATCCTTACGCATTGACAGCTCTTAAGAAGCTAAGAGTGTTGGATCTAGCAAATAATTATCTCACCGTTTTACAAGATGCGATTTTTCAAGAAGATCTACCAATTAAAACGTTAAATTTAAAAAACTGCTCAATAATCACGATAGAAAACGGTGCCTTTCGCGGGCTCAACAACTTATTCGATCTCAACTTGGATGACAATCTCCTCACGGCGACGGCGTTGCTACGTCTGCACGTTCTCGGTCTTCGAACACTTGCGGCGTCCGGCAACAATTTCAGTCAGATCACGGAGCACTGTTTCAACGGGCTGCCATCTCTGCAGGAGCTGTTTCTCGACGGCTCGCAAATAAGTCAATTGCCAGAGACCATCTTCGTGCTGAATCGAAATCTGGCACGTTTACACTTGAACCATAATCATCTGCGTGCTCTGCCGCCGGGCATTTTCGATAGATTACTGTCGCTGCGGGAAATACATCTAGATCACAATCGATTCCAGGATATTCCGTACTCGGCGCTCGCGAGCGCCCTTAATCTCGAGATTCTCACGTTATCAAGCAACGAGATTCTCAATGTTGATGTAGCCAGTTTCGCCAGCTTGAAGCATCTGAGAGAGTTGGATCTGAGTCACAATAAGATTGAAACGATGTCCGGATTCGCAATGGCTAATCTGTCACGCTTGATATCTGTGGATCTCAGCCACAATAATTTGAACGCTCTACCGGCGAACTTCTTCGCGCATTCGTCCCTATTGCGAAGAGTGGACTTGTCGGAAAATAAATTCCGGCAGATACCAGCAGTGGCTCTCTCGGGTCAAAATCTTCCCGGTCTAGCCTGGCTAAATCTTACGCGAAATCCTCTAAATAGAATTCACGATCTGCCATCGGAAGCGATGTATCCTATTCTCCAGGAGGTACATATATCCGGCACCAATCTGAGTATAGTAACTTCGCAAGATTTCGAGGCCTTTCCGGCGTTGTTGCATCTTTATCTGGGACAGAATTGCATTCTACGAGTATCACCGGGCGCATTTCGTAGTCTCCCAAATTTGCTGACTCTTCATCTCGGCATGAACAGCTTGGAGATCCTGCCGAAAGAAAGGCTCCAGGGCATGGAGCATTTACGGATACTCAATTTAACGCACAACCGTCTGAAAGAGCTGGAAGAGTTCCCGGAGGATCTTAAGTCTCTTCAAATACTGGACTTGTCCTACAATCAGATCGGCATGGTCGGCAAAGTGACGTTCAAGAATTTAATTAGCCTGGTAGAGCTGCATCTTTATGGTAACTGGATAAACGCCATCTCCAGCGAGGCATTTAGACCCCTGAAGAAGTTACGTCTACTTGACTTGAGTAGGAATTACTTGGAGAACTTGCCGTTGAATGCTTTCCGACCACTCGAGACGCAAATAAGGAGCTTGCGGGCTGAAGGTGAGCTACTTAAACACGCCTAGTATTTGTAATTAATTTCACGCTCACACATTTCTTTCTCGGGAGCAACGACACGGTTGCAAGTGAAAGAAAATGATGTACCAGAGTTTTCTCACGTATATACGGCGAAGAGTTATCGATCCGAATGAAGTTACTACTACTTGAAAATCAATCATATCGCGTATCTCAATATTCAATACTAAAACAATAAACAAGTTCTTATAACTTTTTTTCAATGGAATTTGCGAATTTAAGTTTCTCACGTCTCAATATTGTATATTTTGAGAGCTTGTTTAAAATATATATTGTGGGCTCTGTGTGTGTGTGTGTGTGTGTGTGTGTGTGTGTGTGTGTGTGTGTGTGTGTGTGTCTTTATTTATAAAATGTACAAAGAGAGATGGTACACATTATCGCAATAAAATATCCTTCTATTAATTTGTTTATTTATGAATCATGCAGGTACATTTTATGCTAATGGGAAAGTATTGAACTGGTGTTATAAAATTTAATTATTGTTAATGCATGAGGTTTATAATTTATTTTAGTCAATTATGCGGGAGAAATGAGATTTATATTTATTATAATACTTATGTGTATTTATTATGTGAATTTTTGATTACATAATTAAAGTGAATAGCTCAAAACTGGGAAGAACAAATAGAGTTTGTAATTAAAGTCAGCAGAAACTTATAAAAAATATTCAAGAATCTTTTTATATAAAACTTATATAACTTACAAATATGTTTTTGGGCTAATCGGATAAATTAATATTTTATTAATATGTTATCGAATTGCAATTTGAAAGTTATTTAATGTTATTTAAATATTGTTTAATATGTAACAAAATAATCTAGTATTTAGATTCAAATACATATTTGATATTGGGAAATTATCATATTTTCGTGACGTTATCATGCTGCTTTTTAACACACAATTGATATATTTATCAGTTTGTTTTTTGTTGCAAATATTATAGAGTTATGAGTTGTTTAAAAGAACATAAATAATCGTACGAAATTGTTAGAACTGAAAATTGTTAAAATTTTTATAGGATTTGTTGAACGCGTTTATTTTCCACTTTTTGTGACTTGTTTTTTTCTAATCTTTTGTATATTATAAATGTAATTTTGTTTCTGTTAAATCGTGTTATATGAAAAATAGCCGCTCACAGGTGTTAGTTTTTACATAAAACGCCCAATCAATAATGTGTTAATTAACAAGTTGCTTCAGTATTGACTCCCGTTTGACTATCGATGTTTCTTGAAAGTATGAATTTACTTTTTAAATTAATCTTGATGAGTAGAATATCGCAAACAATAACAAATTTTGTCTCATTGACAGAGAACCCGTTACATTGTGGCTGCGAGTCGCAAGAATTGTGGGAATGGTTAAGAGATCATCAAAAATTGGTGAGTGGGGTCGGTGGTGGTCGTAGTCGCGGAAGAAATGGTGTTGGAGTCGGTGACGTCGAAGGCGGTTTGTTAAGATGTGAGCAGCCACCCGAGCTCCGAGGTCTCATCTTCCTCGATCTTGACCCTCACGCCTTCTGTTCCGCTCCGCTGGTCCTGAAACTCGCAATTCAGGACATTCAGCCTTTCTCCGTTCTGGTATCGTGGCAGAGCAGAAATCATTCCGGCCTCCACGGATACCAAGTGGCATATCACGCCTTGGACAACGTCGACGAGGTAAGAGTTCTTATCATTGAGCGAGAAAAATCGTAACCTTACGCTACGTTGAATAAAGTGAATGGAAATAAATTAAAAAAAGAACTATGCGCTGTCTAGCAAGTAGAATTTGTCTATAAGCTACATATTTTTAGATAAAATTGTTTTTATTATTTCGAATATATATAACTTTAAAATTATTATATAATAAAAAAACGCAGCTTTAAATTACATTTTAAATTATACATGTATATATATATATATATATATAAAATAACATAAAATTATTAATTCCTGTAGCTGTTTACAATATTTGTAATGTTTATTTAATTATTAATAATGTCTCATTTATATTATATTTTTTTATAGAAATGTGGCATAATATTGAAAATAATATGCTAAAAATTTATGCACGTTATTTATTATTTATTTAATATGCAGAAATAATTAAAATATGCTGTATTTTTTCTCCAAACGGTTATTTCTTATTTACTCAGCGCAAGAAGTCCGCGCATGTTGATGGCGAAACACTTTCGCCGGGATTTCAGGTTCGAGGTAAGCTGTTAGATCCAAAGGCACGTTCAGTGAGATTGACGAAGTTGGCATCTGACACGCGCTACCTAATCTGCGTACTTGGCTTGGGCAGTTGGGACACACCGATTCCGGAGGACATCGGTTCTTGGCAGTGGAACGCCTCGCACGATGACGTGATCGAAGGATCCTCGTTGCCCATGATGGTGGATTCGCTTACAAGCCGGTGCACCGAGGTCAGAACTTTGGACGCACCCGACTCGATAGTAGGCGACGGCACAGTGAGCGACAGGGGCAGTTTGGCGAATATTCTCACGAGACGACTAGGTTTGATCGTGGGTAGCTGCATGGGCTTCGTGGTCTTCGTGGTCCTGATCTCCGTTCTGGGTTACATGAAAATGAAGAAGCAGAGGGCAACGATCAAGCGGGATCAACCGTTGTCCTCGAATCCACCGGAGTACATGTCCTACAGGCATTTCTCGTTGCAGAGCGGCGACAGAGCGGAGAACGCCTGTCCGAGTTTCATCAGTAACATCGGGCCCCCGCCTCTCAGCTCGTAGCAGAAAGTGAAGGAGTCTCGTAAAGAGACCGCTCAACACGACATCGAGATGAAAACCGTGTCGACTAGTATCTTCAGTTAATAATCGCGCGACACGAGAAGACGACGACGCGTTATGTTAACGACGCGACGCTTCCGATGTCATCGAAAAAAGTGACAAAGAACGGAACGTCCGCATGTCGTATCGGATGTCCGAACTTTTAACGTGTATTTCAAATAATCGAATATGAAATCGTCGATTATGTCGATCACATCGTGAAACGACGATTGTGGTTTTATTTCGACCGTCACGAGTCGACATAATTTCTTTTATTCCGCGAACGAAACGCTATTCGACTCACATAGCAAACAATCAAAACAGCACAGCAATCGGTAAAATTTTGTAATCAATAACAGCATTTCGACGCAGATTTTTTTGTATATATATCGTCATATATCGAACGTCATATGTCGAACGTGATAACGACGTCAATATTTTCGCGATTAAGTTCATCTTGTGTGAAGGAAGAAATTCGACGTAGCAAAGTGCCAAAAATACGTGTTTCTATGTACAATACAAGCCTCTCAGTCGTGATCGCTTGGGTATAAACGCGCGACTTCCACTGTGAGAAGAAAAAAACGTCCTCAAGTAACTTAATCTCATCATCGCGCATCAAGAAAATATTGACAAACGTCAGTTTGCACGGCATTCAAAACTCGTGCCAAAAGACTGGAAAACATTCTCGCGTGAGATCCAAGAATCGCGAGAAAATCAAACGTACGCGATAAAATTAGCATTTTGACAAGAGATTTTACTCCGGAGCGGATTACTCTTTACGATTTTCCTTCTTTTTTACGATGTATACCACCGGGGAAATATCGCTGGCTATTATCGGCGGTATATTTTCCGCTGCTTTACGAAACGAGCAACCGAGCAACGACGTACCGATCCTTTCTCACTCTCGAAACTTCGAATCTCTCGTACGAAGACTGATTTTTTACGCCGTTTAAAATTTCCTTCATAATTCCGAGACTCCTTCGCGTATTGTACACTTGGCGCGACACATTTTTGTAAATATGTAACGTGAAACATCGCTGCATAACGATGTCCATGCAGATGTATCCGTGAAGTTCGTCTTTATAGTGCTGCGCAAGCAATATTACATTTATTCGTATTGATAGTTTCTAATGATCAGCACTAACGTAATTTAAAAAAAACGCGATTCACGACGAAAAACATTGCGTCATCGTTCTTAAAACATCGCCATAGGAAAGATTTTACGAATGATCGTGATCTAGCTTCTTCGATTTTGATAATGTCACGTTACGAGACGGACACATCTCGTAACATTCGAACAAACACATTCGAACTTTTGAATTATGAAAGACTAAGTGTGATTCCTGCCAAGAAAAAGAAGAAGAAATAATCGATTCCAAGTTGCCAAATGTTAACTGTGTATCGAATATCGTGAAAAAAATCGATTTATTGTATATAGATAGAGAATATGTATACATATAGCATTCTTTATTATAGCCTAGGCTTTCGGTTATTAAAAGTACCCCATAAAGCTGTAAATTGATTATTTTAATTATTACTATAACTTCCTCAATCCTTATTAACAAACTAATTAACAATAATTAATTTTTATTTTAGTTTCTTGAGAAAACCGATGCAGAATATAAATTCTCAAAAGGAGCGTAACAGTCATAATAAAAAAAGACTTAATTTACACTATAAATTTTACAATAATTATCTGTAATTTTATACAAATTGATTTTATTATAACACAATTATTTATTTGCTTTGTGCGTGGAACATCTCGTTTATGATTCAGCCGCCATTCCAGCCAAATGGAATTTCCTAGCGTATCTCCAGCAATCCGCTAAGTCATCTCACACGACTAATTAATTAATTATAATGGCAGCTTAGACCGGACAGCTTAGAACGCGACTGTGGTTTGCATAGATTTCGTAATTAACTCGGGTGTATCCCTGAGCGTCAATCGGTTCCGATCTAATACGTCGAAGGAGAAGCTGCAAGGAGACCTTCTAATAATGCATGCTTCAATGCAAGTCCGTTTTATAATTGCATATCTGCATAATATCGCAAATGATTTGGTATCGCATTATTCCATGGTGACAGGTAAGTGAATATAAGAAAATCTTAAATCTACCGAGATTTCTCACTATTTTATCATTTATTATTTATATACTCGGAAAAAAAACGTTTTATTTAAATATCTAAAAATTTAGCTAGATACAAATGTGAAAATAATTTTGTTGAACTATTAAAATAAATATATAGGAAGCATAATGAGCAACGTTGCAAAAAGTTTTAGCATTCTTGCAACTAATTTGAACATTCTGCATAATTATTTTGATGGTCCAAACAAAATTATTTTCATTTTCAAATCTGTATCTAGCTAAATTTTTAGATACTTCAGCAAAATTATTTTTTTTACAGTGTGTCTAATAAGAGCGTGGTCGACCTAATTTATAGAAAAATTTAAGTTAATAAAATTTTAAAATATTCTATTTGATTCTATTTTTTTACAGCTAAAATGTAATTGCATTAATAAGCTTCCAAGCATCGATAATTGATTAATATCTCCGTTTACTTTGCACTAAGTTGACAGCGTATTCGTGCGATAAGGATCTCCATTTTCGATGAATCTTTCGAAATAATTGCTTTAATATTTGTCTTACATGAATATTATATAGTCTTATATGATCTATTTTAATATATATCCGACATATATCCATATTTTTGGTAGGATTTGCATCGGACGATTTTCAATCCTTTTGGATGTTTATAAAAGACAGCTTCGAAACGCGACGTTTGCGGCACTGATGACGTTTATGCTTTGCTATGGCAAAAATTTTACGACAACTGAGATTTTCTTCGCAAAGCATCAAAGAGAAAAGTGCTCTCTATGACTCATGCAAGATCCCAAAATATAGCTTTTACCAACTGCGAGTTATATCAATCACATTCTTATTGGACAAACTGTATATAGATTTGTACACTTGCAATATTTTTCAATTTACTACTAATTTGCTCGCAATCTCTTGCACATGTATACTGACTTAAATTAATACATAAATGTATCAATCTTGTATAAATCATTATTTTTTTATTTTCACGAGTACATATATTCCACGTTTTCTTCTTCGTGTGTATAAAATAAAGCAACAAAATACTTTGTACTATTATTTCTCTGTAAAGTATTACATATTATATTTTTTAATTAAAAAAATACGTGATTTTTTATCTTTTAAGTATTCAATAATTTCAAATAGAATTACAAAGAAGATATATAAAATATAAAAATACTAGAAACTGCAAGGATCTCGAGAGATTAATTAAGCATACATAAACTGTATCAGAACTGCCGTACAACGTCGACAGTACGACGTCCCTCGAGAGGGAATTAAAGTAGCAGTTTCAAATGAGATCGCTACTGTAAATTTAATGAGAATATACAACAAAAAGAAACGCGACAAGAAAGATCAGTGTGATACGTCGAGAGATGCAGAGGCACGCTGAGCAGCGCAATTATGAGCACTAATTAATTCCACGGGTTTCGTCTAACCGTCGCGTGTCGTTAATTTACTCGGCATGTAACGGCCGTAAATATATGTCCCGATCGTCCGGAGTTTCCGCTTATTTTATAATCATATTCCGCGATCTCATCAACGAAGTCCGGTACGTTTTTTACCGACATAAAAAAAATTTATTCGCGCTATTCTATAAGAGTAATATTCAAACTAGATCTTCAGATCTTCACAGTGACGTAATAAAGAAACTTTCTTTTTCTCTCTTTCTCTTTCTCTCTCTCCATCTCTCTTTCTCTAGCGGAAAGTATATAAGATAATGACTAGCTAATTAACAAAGACATGCGCGATAAAATTCTTTTCTTTTCGAAAAAGATCGAAAGAAGACAATAAACGAGTTGCGAACATAATTAACAAAAACCATATACGTTAATATTGAAAAAAGTAGATTGATTATTTTTATAATTATTTATTACGCTGTTCATATTTAACCGAAGATAGATTAATCATTCCTTCGCATCATTATTTATTTGTTGTATGCTTCTCACTGATTCTACTCGCAGCCTATCAATCTTACAAAATGCTCTACTGTAAACGTGATTTTACAATAAATCGAACAAATAAATTCACGTCTATCTACACAATAGTTACTTTCTTGCTATTTTATAAAGAAACGAGGAGATAAATAGCATATGGTGCGACGCGATTTATAATTTCAAAATGGAGCATAAAAAAGAAATAGTGGCGGAGGTGTAATAATTTCAAAATGGAGCATGAAGAAGGAATAGTGGTGAAGGTATAATAAAGCGACAGTGCAATTTGTTAAAAAACAACTGATATTATTCTAGGTAAGCACCGACAGCTGTGTATTCTTCAAGTACTAAAAAAGTGACAGTTAAACGAACTGTTATAGAACACCCACCGTATACAATAAGCCATGTTTCACTGAAACCACTTTTCACCCTTTTTATTCGCCCGACCTTGCATGAAATTCACCGACGAATACTTTATTTGCTACGCTTAATATTTTTCAGTCTTCACGAGCACTCACTCGGTGAGAACCACATGGTTGCAGATACATTTTGCTATTTAATTGTGTAATTCGATCATTCGGAGCGGCGTCTTAATCGTTCCACGTGAAATAGAGGCAGAAGTGAAAAGCCCGGTGACTTGAAATCTTTCGGAATGGTCGGAAGAACTATATACCGAAATAGATAGATAATGCTGAAGTCTGGAACAAACACCGCCGGCGCAAAAATATCCGACGCGTTAATGAACCAAGACATCAGTTTGCAACGGCGGCGGTGTTTTGCTTCCGGAACATACAAACCATGACAAACAGCCGCGGCTCGAGGGTTCTTCTACTCGAACGGCAATTCCGAACGGTGCACATATTGTTAATCTTTCGCTCTGCACACGGGATCAACGGACGTTGCAGTTTCCAAGTGCAACTATTAATAAGGCGCGCTGCGCGCCGTTAGACCGTAAACTATACCGCTGGTAGCTGGGATGGCACGAATCCGGTACGAACATCATGACGCGGAGCCAGCGTAGCTCGTATACCACACCGGGAAAACTTGGTACGGATGCAATTGTATTAGAACCTGGGTCTATACACACCCGCCGTATCACCATTTGCGAGTCCGCGTTGCACGTTCCATCGTACATGTACATACACGCGGATAATACGCTCGAGCAAGGCGGCTTCCTTGTAACGGGAAGACACAATTGCGGATCGAGAAATTATGCATACGATGAAAATCCCGTGTTTTCATCCCCACAGCCTCTACGCGACGTTCGCCTCGTCCTCGGTCGTGTTCCTGCCACTGTGCCGCTATACCACTTTTCGCTTGGCACAATACACGTCGGGAGATGCATAACTCTTGTTTTGCGATGACTCTTATCACGACGATTATTGACGGCTGAATGGGAGCGGACATGTGATAGCGCATTACGCGAAAAGCGTCGTGTTTCACCTGAAAGGTCGGCATGTTCTTTCAGATAATCCCGCGAGGATCAAATTATAGATTCCGAGAAAATATCGTGACGTTGTATCGGATCTAAAATTAAAAATATACAACTACGCAGACGTATTTATAGTTATCTTCTTTCAGAGAAGAATGATCGCACGAAATAGCGATTTATAACGGCACAATAGTCGATATTGTAAAGCTTCGTATAAAACTGCCATTTCGGCTCGTGACGTCAAACATTTATCAAGTAACCAATTCACTACGACGTGTAAGTATACGCCATTCCGCGCTGCACGATATCTAGAGGAGAGAAATAACTATCTATGGGCGCACAGTCTGCTCGCGACAGCCTACAGCACACGAGGGGCTATATTTATTGAGATAAACGCGACGGATTGTACAGGTTCATAGTGCTGCATTATCGCTGGATTAGTGTACGTCTGACGGCATCAAAAAGTGATATCGATTGAACGTCCGACCAATACTATCGTTTTGAATTCACGCTTGCATCACGTACGGCAACGACATTAATTGCGCCGAAAAATAACTCCAATATCAGATGCAAAAAATATATATTATGATACCTCCGCTAAAATTTTATATTCAGCCTTTGCCGGTATATTCAATCTCTTCCTGTAATTAAAATATTAAATTTTTTTTCAATAATAATTAAAACCATTATGGTTATAAACTATAATTGCAATCGATGTAAAATAACTGTTTAATTTTATACCAAATACTTTGCGAAATAATATTGAATATATCAAACAAAAACATTGTTTCTTAAAAGGCAAAGAAAAAACATTTACAACAATTCGCGTAACAATCCTATATAAAAGTTGCGCATGATGAAGAAACTTTTGGCGCACGTAATTAATGAAAGAATTTTCGCATGTGTGTGTGTGTGTGTGTGTGTGTGTGTGTGTGTGTGTGTGTGTGTGTGTGTGTGTGTGTGTGTGTGTGTGTGTGTGTGTGTGTGTGTGTGT
>JANQDE010000066.1:606557-622018 GCA_037157785.1 Cephalotes varians
TTTCTTCAAAAAATAATCGACAGGACTTTTTAGACCCTGTGTACAGACGGTGCACCAAAATTTACATGTACAGATGAAGGGTTAAGATGCACATATGTATATAATATTGGATAATAATATTAGAAACATATTAAAAAATGTTTGGAATATATACCTATATATAAAAGAAAAAAGAGTTATTATAGCTTATATAGATATAATGGCCCTTTTTAAGATTTCTGCTATTAGCGGTGAATTCTAGTGATTATTTATTTAGCGATTCGTTATTTTATATATATTTATATATATATTATATATTATATAATTATATATATTTTATATATATATATATATATATATATACATATATATATATAATACAATGGCGCTACACTGTTGGAAAATTTGTGTTTAGTACATTTCATATGTCCCAAACAGTCCACCTAAAAAAATTTTTGTGTTAATTTGGCACAAAATAAATATGTTAAAAAATAACACAAATATTATGTAAAAATAAACACAAAAGTGTAACATTTTGACACAATTTGAAAACAATTTGTGGAAGTATATTTTTTCAGTCAAATTAAATATAAATTTAAATATCAATTAATATTTATAATATATTAATAATTATAATATATTATATTATATAATATATTAAGTTAATACGTACATTTACTTTTATTTATTTATCTTAAAATTTATATTTTCAAATTACATTATTTTTATTGTTATTTATTCACTTACTCATTTATATAAATTATGTTATTTTAATACTAAGAAATGTTAAATATCAATTCACAAAATATTCAGATAATTATATTATAAATTTATTTAAATTAATACTCGCATATGTTAAAAATTTAACACAAAAAGTTTAACAAGGACCGTTGTTTGGGACATGTGAAATGTATTAAACACAAATTTTCCAACAGTGTAGCGCCATTGTATTTTATATATATATGTATATATAAAATATATATATTTATATAATATATAATATATATATATATATATATATATAAAATGACGAATCGCTAAATAAATAATTCCATAAATAATCACTAGAATTCACCGCTAATAGCAGAAATCTTAAAAAGGGCCATTATATCTATATAAGCTATAATAACTCTTTTTTTCTTTATATAGTTATATAATAGCCGGCATTTATTATAATGCATTTTTTGAGCATTTCATTTTTATTTTAAAATTTAATTATATAACAGACTTCTTCATTTGTCTTAAATTTGGGCATATCATCATACACACACACGCGCGCGCGCGCGCGCGCGCACACACACACACACACACACACACACACACACACACACACACACACACACATATGTACACTTGAATGAACTTTTATTTTATTTTGTTTAAGAGGTAATGCCACTCTAGAATATTCAAAAAAATCGAAAAAATATTTTTTAGTTTAAATTATACCTAAAGATCTTAAGAATAAGGTTTGATGAGTTCTGGAAGAGGGAAAAATTTTTAAATGCTTATTCTGGTTAATATACGTAGCTGCGCGTAAAGCGCTCTGAGTCTCTTCTGAGCCTTTGTACGCTATTGTCATGACCCGCATACCTGGAATAATGAAGGGATTAACTTACCTATTCTAAGGAACTCTAGACTTCTACTTTAATTTAGAAGGTCAGTTGTATGGTGCAGGTTGTAAATCAAAGTTTTCTATGGAAAAATGATAAGTAAAAAACTTTAAACGCGTTTTTCTCGAAACTGCATTTTTCAAATCGGGCGGTAACATAACTCCGAGAAATCTTTATCGATTTAGTTGAAATTTTGACTACAGCTTTAAAATTATATTTTCTACAGAACTACGTACGGATTTCTCGTTTTACTGAGAATTTGTTTACAAACGATTTTCTATGTAATTTTTCATTGAAAAATGAAAACTTTTTTTCCAACAAGCACCTTTTTCACAAAAATTTTTTAATTTTTTTCCGTACGTACTTCACTAGTGAATATATATATAAAATTCAAATTTTTCGCCCCTCTGTTCCAGATTGAAAATTGGACGAGATATTTTACCGCCCGTGTACCACTATTCACAGAGGGCTTCTCTTTGCTAGGTTCTAGCGCCGCCATTTTACTACAAAAAAATATGAAAAAATTTTTAATTGCTACTTAAAACATGTATAATAAAAGCTTTGAAATAAATTTTGTATTGGATTTACTGTGAGCATAAAAAAATTTATTAAAATCATGCCTTTTTTCAGCCGCTAGAGTGGCATTATCCTTTAATATCATATTTGATACATTTCGAATTAAGCAATACTATAGTATTTTGTTAATGTAATCTCCTAAGCAATGCTAATGATATACGGCTTTTCTTGTAGTTTTTGAAATAGTTATTCGATAAGCCGATTGTAACTTTACTGCTAACTTTACATATACTATAGATTTTTAGTACTAACAACAGCAAAAGAAGGTATATGTACGTATATATTTGCATACATTCTGCAATATTTTTTTGTAAACATATAATTTTATAATCAAATATCGTATTTTTTAAAGCAAACTCAATTTTTTTAATCTGTTTTTGTGGAAGAAACCACATTGTCACTCCTGTTTCTCTTCAACCCATTATGTAGTATCGCCACATTTTTGAATAACACGCATTCTAAGTAATAAATATTTCATAATTTTAAGTCTGAAATCAACTGAACAACTTTAATGAATGTAATCGTTAAGTCTTAAATTTAAATATTAATTGTTAACAAATTAAATTGTATAAAATGTAAATGAGAGTATAATATATTATCTTCTCCTCTATATTTTCTTTGTAATATGCCAAAAAGCAAATTGTTTACTGCGTACATATTCTATTTAAAAATCAAAAATTTGTTTAATACTTTTCAATTAATAATAAGTGTAATATTTTAAGTTACTAAAATAAATTAATTTTTCGTAAGAATGGCATTCACTTATACAAACTGTGCTTCGTTATTCTTACATTTCTGTTCTCTGTTCTCGAATCAAAGCGTTTTGAGAATTCGGGAAAGATCATTGTAGTGTCGCGAGTCGAGTGGCATGCCTCCGCATTCCTCCGCATGCCTCCGAAATCTGAACGCCTTTGAAATATTTCGTGGCAATCCTTCTCCACGGAAGAAAATCCGCTTGGATCGTTGTATATTTATCACGAAGTTTCTCAAACTCGAATCGTTAAACATTGATTAAATGAATAGGTAACTCCTGGACAAAAACGGTCATCCCTGAATATGAGCAGCACAGATTGTACTTATACGAGATTATACGGAATTGTACGGGACTGAACAAGTTAAAAGTTTCGTTACAAGCAGATTCGGAAATTGGTCCGGTCAGAGAGGATGACTTTGAAGATGATTAAGTCGCTTTGGCGCAAAGTCACGACACAATCTTCAATTTCGGCTCGAATCTCGTCTATCAAGCGCAGCACATGACATTGACGCGTGTAGCAAATGCTGATATTTGCGACACAATCGCGCACCCGAAACGTCATGAAAAAGTCGTTAGCGATATTTTTTTGCAGTAGCCAGACTAACCGAGTACAGCGAGATTTTTCGAAACTCTAGACTTACTGACAAGTGAGAACATGTCGAGCATTTTTCGTAACAACATTTGATGAAGTAGTTACAATGGTAAAAGTTCAGTCGGAATTTCGTGCCATGGTTAATTAAAGTATAGCGAGTCATTTATTAATCAATGATTCACTCGGTAAATACATCAAGTTTCTCAATGTTAAGAAAAAATTATAGAAAATAACTTGAGCATAAATATATATTGAAAATTGCTTCAAATTACGACGAGTGATAATTCCTATGTATAAATATTATTAAAAAACAAAATTTCCAAAAATTCCATTTAAAATACAATTTTATTTTAGTAGGGGAGACCGAGAGTCATTTGCATAAGAGACAAATTAGTGTTCCATTTATGGATTTATGTCGAAAGAAACAATGGGAAATTACCGCAAAATATTTATTTATAACATAAGTACTTTTCTCTAAATTTTAAATCAAAATTACAATAAAAAAAGAGAAAAATCTGATTCCATGTGTGTAAGGATGAGGTATGTTGACTTGGCAAGTTTAAGTTGATTGTTCCCATACGTCTGACAAGTGTGAACATTCAATTACATTTTAATTCTAATAAAAAATGCTTTATATTTAATATTTTTATATTGAAGTAAGCGTTTAAAATAATTTACATTTGTTTTTCTATAAAAACGCAAGCACATTTTGCTATTTATTACAAAATAACATTAAAAGATACAATCTTTACTAAAAAATACATATCTGCGGTCTGTTTTTTTATTTCTATTACGTTTTCATTAATAATTTGTCGTATAGACAACTTAAACTAAAATATGTATAAACTTACCCCTACTGGAGCAAGCAAGTTGCAATGCGGTATGTGCGTATTCACTTATTACAAAGAAACTATATAGTATACAGAACTGTTCCTAACATGAAAATGTAGAAAAAGGTTCTCTCTTATATTAGTGCAGTTTAAGCATAATAATTAATTGTTTAAAAAATCGAATACCGTAATTGTAAAAACTGTGCAAATGAGTCTTTCTTATAGATGTACGAAGAAAAAGAAGTTATCTTCTTCGGTTTCTTAGTTTACTTTGCACAAGTTACAGCGAACTAAAACTAAGTTGTATATATTAGATGTTCCGGTGGTTAGTTTTGAAGGATTTTTTGCAAAAAAAAACGTTTATTTTAAAGAGAATCATATTTAATCATATTAAATCATATTTTACTTAAAATATTTTCCATTGCTAGCTATAACTTATTCCCACTTTTCTGGCAATAAATGAATTCCACGATAAAAAAAATGTTCGTCCTTCGAACCAATCCATTCATCAAACCATTTTTTTATTTCTTCATATATTTTGAAGTGCTGATTAGCAAGGCCATGTTGCAAAGCCATTGATTAAAATAAATAATAATTTGAAGCACATCTGATGAATGTGCAGTGTAGTAAGACTTCCCATTGAAGTGCTGATAATGTATCTTTAACTACTTTTGCACCGTGTGGTCGCAATCGAGCATTGTTTTGCAACAAAGTCACTTTGCGTTTTCTGTGAGCTATTGTTGGACGTTTCTGATTTAAAGCACAATTCAAATCGGTTAATTGTTGATGATAATTCAGCAGTGACTGCTTGATTCGGTTTTAACAGTTTACAATGCCTTTCATATCCCACCAAATGCACAACAAAACTTATTTCCGCGAATGATGCGTTTTGGAATCGTTGTCAATGGTTGGACCAACTCACAATTTTTTATGTTTAAGATTATCATAGTAGATCCATTTTTCATGGCCACAATTTGATACAAAAACTGCTTCTTTTTGTGGTGAGAAAGCAATAAAGTGCAAAGGTTAAATGAAAAGGTTTGAATAACCAATTCAAACAATTCATGTGGAATCCATTTGCTTCCTTCCTTTTTCATTGCGTGTAAACGATTAGAAACGGTTGACTTACCAATATTTAATGCTTCAGCTAATTCTTCAAGTGTTCGAGTTGAGTTTTCATCCAACAATGCCTGCACTTCGGCATTTTCGAACTTTTTTAGTTGACCTGAACATTCTTTGTCTTTCAAAAGCACCACTTTTAAATCGTCGAAAGTATTCACATGTTTCAATTGATGGAGCAGAATCAGAATAAGTTTCTGACATGAATCAGTGAACTGCAGCAGCCGTTTTTTTTTTTAATCAAAGAGATAAAATAATAAATGACAAAAATACTTTTTATCACGTTCCATTTTTAATCGTACTAAAAAATGTGGTTATATTTACGAATGCACAAGATATATGTCAAATTATTTATAAAAATGTCCAAGCTTTGAAATGACGTACCAACTTTCAAAATATCTTTAACGGATTTGTAGCTACAGTCATCTATAGTGAAAAACTAGTCAGAATACCTAATAAATTTAATGAATCTATAATCAGTATGTGTTCTTTTAAAGTTGTTAGCAAATTTATTTTTTAATGTTTTATGACATTATTCGTAAAATCTTGTATATCCTTGGTATTCACTTTTACAAATAGAAACATCGTGTATATAAAGTGTATGAATAAAAATGCTTCCGGGACTATATTTCACAAATACTACTTATAGGCATAATACTACTTCTTCCCGTATCTTCTGATACCTTCCTGAGCTCGAGCCATGGAAATTATATAACACACTGAATCCTCAGTGTGATCCAGCCAGATATTAATTACGCAGTTCTCCAATATCTGGTTAATTCGACAGTTAATGTTCGGCAATTCTAGATTCCCAATCTTGAGGCACATGTAATAGTGCTTTGACTCGAATCCTATANTATAGGATTCGAGTCAAAGCACTATTACATGTGCCTCAAGATTGGGAATCTAGAATTGCCGAACATTAACTGTCGAATTAACCAGATATTGGAGAACTGCGTAATTAATATCTGGCTGGATCACACTGAGGATTCAGAACCGATAGCTTATCAATATTGATAACATAATTCATCAAACGAAACATGATCACGAGATAGTCATTACCCATAGTTTTTTGGACGGAATACGAATCTGGTTTTTAAAATGCTCCACGTCATAATTTAAAATTTGCAATTAAAGTTGCAAAAAGGATTATTTTCATGTATTTTGTCATATTATAATTACATGTGCTGGAGAAGTTGCAAAAAGGATTATTTTCATGTATTTTGTCATATTATAATTACATGTGCTGGAGAAGTCCTATTGCAATCAAAATTAAACATGTTGTTAAGATTTTTAAACCTTAAAAGAAATTTTTTGTGTCGGCTACGATTAATAAAATATTCGGAGTTTAATGTGAAATCTGTTGCAGAAAAGTTATGAAAATAAAAATTAAATGACAATTTACCAAATAGCTTTCAATTAGAGTTATTTAAAATTTAAACTTAAAAATTTTTTAGATCGCTGAATACGAATTCAAAAAATTTCAAAAATTTCAAAATAATAAATTCAGTATAGTGAACGAAAATTAAAAGATGTCAAAATGTTAATTCATAACTTTTTACAATAGATCTCATAAATATCTTATTAAACTATGAATATCTTATTAATTATAAATTATTAATTATTATCCTGTTAATTATAAAATCATTAATTGTAATCAATACAAGAAATTTCTTTTTAGAATGAGATCTTAAAAGTTCTAACAACATATTATATATATTTAATTTTGATTATAATAAAATTTCTTCAACACTTCACATGTCATAATTATAATAAGATAAAATATATGAATAGTTCTTTTTCTTTTGCAACTTTAATTGCAAATTTCTTAAAATTGTGGTGATGGAGCACTCTAAAAACCAGATTTGTTTCAAGGAAAATTCAACAAATGTAAATTTCATAAAAAATATTTGAAACTTTGAATAAATATAGAGTAGATAAACCTAATTATAAAATAATGTTTTGTAACATTCTGATTTTCAATTTTTAGGAGTAAAAATACCATTTTGAAAAAAATTGATGCTTAAGTTTCTAAACGAATATCGTGAAAATAATATGAAATACAAAAAATGTTCCAAATAATAATAGTTTTATAGTTTCGTAAGCACTTTATAACGGATTAAATTTTTTTTAAATGTTAAATTTTTCAAAATACCCCCACTACTTATTAATTTTTTAATTTAAAAATTTTTTTGCAACCAAACTAAAACTTATTTTACGCCAAATTTAACCGTATATAATAAAGTTATATTTCATAAACATATTTTTGAGAGATTAATTGCAAATGATCTTGTATGTATTTTATCGATCCACTTGATTTAACTCTCTCTCTTTCTTTCTCTCTCTCTCTCTTTCTTCTTCTCTCTCCCCTTCTTTCTCCTTCTTTTTTCCCTCTCTCTCTCTCTCTCTCTCTCTCTCTCTCTCTCTCTCTCTATGTATCATATTATCTTTCTTTCTCTTTTCGAAATGCAAACTAACGATAAAATAATTGTTCATAATAAATTTAATCACGTGATTTGTACGTGTATTACATATTCTATGTAATATATTAATCAAATATATAAAAGAAAAATTAAAGTTATCGATTACATAATTTTTTATTTAGACTTTTGGCAAAAAATTAAAAATTATCGTCTAAAATATATAACAAATTAATGGACATGCTAACGTATCATATTTTTTAAAAAAAAGATAAGAAAAAAGCGACAAATCTCCATGCGCTGCTCGAAGAAAAAACTATAGTGGAATTATAATTTTTAAATAAAATTTAAATGGTACGTAATATCTTTGTACCCACTCAAAAATGTTCTTATTTCAACTCAACTGGCAAGCTTTAATTCTTCTTTGAAAAATTATTTGTAAATCTTTATCTTTACATAGCCCAAATGACTTCCGACTGACATTGATATTGATCTTGACTTTCAAGGAAATTAAGGTTATTGATCTTTTATCCGGCGCTCATTATTTATTAAAAAGTTATTAACAAAATAATTTTTAAAAATAAAATGTAATTTTTGGATAAAATGTATATATTTAAGTGACTTTCCACATGAGCGAGGTCTGTAATTGTATTGTTTCACATGGGTTTCGATCTTCCACGCGAAGTAAGATCCACTTCACACCAACCCCTGTTTACGGAGCGAAACTTATAAAAATTGTTTTAATAACTTTTTAATAAACAACGAACGCTGGGAAAACAATAACCTTGATCTCCCTGAAAGATCAAGATCAACATCAAGGTGAGTCGAAAGTCATTTGAGGCGGATTGTGTAAAGATTTACCAAATTTAATATCAATAACTGATGTCAAGTTATAATTCCATTATTTTAAAAATTAGTTTTTTTATTCCTTTCAATGTCTTGAAAATCTCAAGGTTATAATTTATGTGACTACAATTCTTTTGAAATTCTCTCCTTATGATAAAATATATTATATTACGTATATTTTTTTATTTTTTTAAATTTATCAATTTTGCCTAATTTTTATTTGGTAGCAGAATAAAAAGTAAAAATTACCGTATCTTTTCGAACTAGTTTTGATCATTATGTGATTCGACACTTTCAACATCTATAATTTTAGAAAGGAGACAAATTTGTCTTGCAATTTTCAATTGACAATTATGTCTTGCAATTTTCAAAATATTAAAATAAATAAATAACTAAATTTTTTTATTCCTTTCAATCCCTATGAAAATAGATAACGAAAAAATCATTTACAATATTTTTTTTCATTTTCTCATTCTATACTTATAGATAAAAATATATTACTTAAATAATAATTACATTGATTTATTCTACTTAAAATCTTAGGCAAAATCATTTATTAGTTGAATATTTGTCAGTAAAAAGATAGCAGTCATTTACCTTTTATGTATAAGTCACTTTCAATCTTTATATCTTTCTTTTTCAGATTTCCTCCATCGCCGATAGAAAGATTTAGAAAAAATAACTCTTTTTATTTATGAATACTAATTGTTTAATTTGTATTAAAAACCCAGGGCTCAAGTATCTTGGAGTAATAGGTTAAGACGGTCTTAAATATAATAAAGAACTACGAATATTAGTTGAAGATTGAAGATTAAATACACAGAAATTATGTCATAAATAGGTTAAAAATAGGTAAAAAGTTGAATTAAACTGTAAATTTGTTATCATTGCTGAAAAAAATGTAACTATCTTACTTTACAGTTATAAAAAAAAGTAACGTCATTATCAGTTTAAAAAAAAAACTAATTTTACGGCATTACAAGTAACGAGTTGCCTTGGTCTTAAGATGCCAATCACGGGAGCTGTATTAACATCTTAAGACATTACTTAAGACGGTCTTAAAATAATAACGGACTATGAATACCAGCCAAAGTCAGACCTGCCACAAGGTTTCACGGTAGAGTCACAGTATAAGTAAGAACAGTAGGATTATTCTGTCTCGGCATCTTTGATCTTGGTACTAACCGTTATGTTATTAGTTGTGCACGGCAATTTATAAGAGCAAAATTGCTTCGCTCTTATTGGTTAGTTTTGTGCATATAATCGTAGCTCTAGAATGTGACTGACGAATATTGTAATTGACATGTTTGGTTGTGCGGATCATGCGCGAAAGACAATTATTAGTACGTAGATTTTTAACATAGTGATCCTATTGTTCTTACTTATATTGTATGTGTTGTATATGTTGAAAATTGTAATCGTAAAGTTAAAAAAATTGTTTAAAAGAATAAACATATTGCACTTTTAAACGGGGTTTTACAAAAGCATCAATAATAATCATTGATTCTTTTGATTGATTGTGACCGGCATTATGATTGCTGCGAACTTGCAACTACGCATTGTAGATCCTGCATTACTTTAAAAGAGACACAACTAAAAAAAACTATGATTTTTGAGTTATTAACATGAATGAATTGAATAAACATTCTATTATGATCCTAATCATCAAAAGTGAACTAACTTAACTTTATAAAAAATTGTCAAAATCATATAAACTCAAAAAGAGTGATTTTTATTAAAAAATCGATATCAAAATTTGTTATCAAAAGCGTCAAAACTTAAAAAAATAATTTTTTAAAGGTTTTGAGGCGAAAATAACTAAAATGACATTTGATCATATTAAGAATATATTCTTTTGCTCTCAATATTATTTGATTGGTCAATAATTTTCTATTGAAAAATTGAAAAATAGTTTCTTCCTTTTTCTGGGAAACTTAATTTTTTTGAATTGTGTCACTTTTGTAATATGATATATAATAAAAAGGAACGGATGTTATATATAATGAAAAAGAAAGGTATAACGATGATGACAATGAACATTTCTTAAATAAATATTTCAACATTGAAACTTTGCATTATAATATCCGCTCTGCACGTAGAGAAAAAATAAAGATACTTTTTTGATATAAATCAAAATCAGCTATCGATTAAGCCTAATAAACTCTATCGGTTCAACCGTTTTTCAGATCCGATAATCTCGGAAATCCAAAACTATCGCGTATAGATACGTATTTGAAGTGATCTCGTATTATTCGTGTATTTGGCGCAACACACTATTTCTTGATTAATAAAATCAAGTCCGTCTCGAGCAGATGCGCAAATTGTATACTGCACAAAGGTGCATTAACAAGGGGAAGTACCAAATTTAGTTTTAAAAATCAGTTTTCATTTTATTATTTGCTTGTGTTTGCTTCTGTCAAATTTAATTTCTTTCGAAACAAATATTGAATACAATTTAGAAAAACTCTACAAAATTTGAAACCATTGGTCGGATTACATAGCTGTTTATTTTCCTGCGCTATTAAAATCTTTTAATATATACAAAGTCATATCGAGTCACTTTAGCAATTAGAACAAGAATAAAAAATTTTGTTCTCTCTTTCTCTCTCTTTTTAAAGATATTTAAAAAATATTTCACTTAAAAAATTAATAAATAAAAATGTTTGGAGGAGCAGTAAAATTTCCTTTGCAAAATTTTTAAATAAAGATACCTTATATGTCTGCAGCGGTTTCGAATAAGATCCTGTTTTTTCTTTGTATAATACGCGTCTCGTTCATTGCACGGAAGGAAGATATCCCAGATGTAGTTTAATTGCCGCAACGTACCTGTATACTTCGTTGCTTAATTTTCTGCGCTTACGGCTAAACTCCAAGCAATTCAAATGGCTGCAAATTACATTCTTGGAATATTTTCCACCAAGCGTAAATTGAAATATTCGAAATTTCTGTCTCTTGTTAACAGAGCGACTTGTTTCTCGCATCTTACAACTATGTTGTTGATAAAAACAGTAAAATCTTAATAATTAAAAATGCTGTTTATGAGAATAATTTATTTTTAATTAAATATGTTAATTAAATTCAAAATTAAATTCTTTAGAATATTCTGCGTACGAGTCCGAAAAATTAAATTTGAAAATAATTGTCGAAATTGTTAGAAATCTTCTAATATTCTAGAAAAAATAATATGTGCATGGAATTTTTAAGTATCACGTTTTTTCTATGGATGTAATATGAGGGGAGATCAGGGCTCGTTAGTACAGTTTTTACAATTTTGACATTTGACTTTTTAAACAACTAATTATTATAATTAAACTATACTAATATGATAAAAAAAATCTTTTTCTACATTTTCATGTCAGAAACTACAGATATGTACTTCTTGATAAAGATTGTGTCTTTTAAAGTTATTTTGTAATAATCAAATAGCGCACAAAACATTGTTACAGAAAAACAAATGTAAATTGTTTTAGATATAGTTATATAGCTTCCTTTTAAGAACTTAAAAAAATAAGCATTTTTTAAATAATTTTTTAAATAATTTTTAAATAATTTAAATAATTTTAAATGTTTTTAATAATTTAATTAATGCATTCATAGTATATTGTCTATATTCGTATATAGTAAAATCAATATAATTTACATTCTAATTTATAATTAATATATTAATTAATAATATATTTGATAAAAGATGTGTCAATTAAGAATAGAAGATAAGAATAATAAGAAAATTTAATAATAAAAGTAATAAATACAAAAATAAAAACAAAAACAAAATTAAAAACACAAAATGCAAACATCAGAAATCGCTAGTATTTGAATTAACATCGTTAAATATTATGTTTAAGTATAAAAATTTTATATTTCAAACGCTATGGCAATCATAATAGCCGTCACTTTGTTACTGCGATTCGTGATAGAAAAATTAAAGGAACCAACGAAAGTACTTCAGACACCAGTTTCTATATTTGTACAACATGTAAAACGTCCATAACTTGATACACAAGTTTTGCGTTTACTCTTCAGCATGAGATTCCGCTTCGTGTAGCGTATAAAGATTTCAGATACCACTCTCTGTTGGAAAACTCGGCTTCGATATCGATCGGCAATACACTTTCCTGTCGAATTGCGTTTTCTCGCCAGTTCCTCTTTCGCGTCGAGAAATCACTGTGTGGCGACTTTGGAAAAAGAATGATCGAGAACGCTTTAAATGCCCAGCGCATGTCGTAATCTGATTTGGAATGATTCCATTCTCTTGACCCGATACCCGAGGGGCGTGCAAAGTAACCCGAAAGCGGGAACAAGGAGCAGAAGGAAGACGCTCATGGAGTGCACTCGTTTGGCGAGAGATAACAACCTGTTCCACATAAATCTCAGTCGTGATCAGAGGAATCGGCGCGAATATGTAATCGAATGCAAAACGAATGATGGCGGAAAATTATTCGACTGGAATAATGGCGCCAAAATGGATTGTTCGAACAAACTTTACGCTTGAAAAATGGACGCGATTATAATCTCGAACACATAATATAATGCACTCAGACTTCTTGTACTTACACTTCTTATTTTCGTCTCTCTTTTCTTGTATATATCATTTTATTTTTTCATTATATACTTAATTTTTATAATATGTGTTACATATTTCAATAAATCAATATTGTTTGTAGATATATCTGATAATTATTAAATATATTTATTAAGTTTTAACATCCGTTACAAAATATAAATACAATTAACTACATTTGAACTGATCATGAAGTAAAATTGCGAATTAAATATTATATCAAAATATTTATTTAACAAATAGAAAATAGATTTCTCTCTCTCTCTCTCTTTCTCTCTCTCTCTCTCTCTCTCTCTCTCTCTCTAACATAATAAAAATATAATTAATGAAATGTTAGGAGCACGTTCATTTACATATAACAGAAAAATAATTGGAATAATAAAATAATACAAAATAATACAAAAAATATCAAAAAGTCACACTACAATAATAAACTAAAGATTACTAAAAAGCGGTTAGCTCTTTAAACTCGTTTTTAAATTCAGTAAAAAACTACACGCGCGATTCAGCGCAGCGCAGGCGGGTGAGCATTGCTAATGCAAATTAATCCAGCATATATTATTTTCATAAAATCGAATGAGCCAGCGCATCATGTACGGCTTGTCCGATAACAGATAATTAATATTTATTCGCTATATGTTGGAAAATGAGTACGCTTCGCGCAGCAGACGCGCAACGTACGCAAGATCAAATATTTTCCGATGTGAAATTTATGCTGACACGAAAACCGCTTTGCACTAGCACACTGTCGTTATGCAACATGAATTAAACGTTGATACTTATAGCGGCAAATTTTACGTGAAATCGATTAAAAAGGTACATTACACGTGCAAATAATAATAACAATAAAAATAATAAAGAAGTAATAATAATATAAATAAGAATATTAACTGCAAAATAGATACCATTAATATTATAGTCGGCCACGTTAATTTTTGAAATCGTGTAAATAAAGGTCAAAGATGTATTATAAGTTTTAATAACAATAATAAATTTTGCTTAAAAAAACTGAACATTTTTCAGGAAGAACAATAAATAAATTGTATTATTCTTCTTAATATTGTAATTATACATCTCTCGATAGCATTCAATTTTTATAAATATTAATATAGATTCTTACGTTAACAACTGAACAACGATGACTTGTGACAATTTATCGACCATAATTCAACAGCGTATGGCGAACCTCCGCTTGCGCAATTTACATAGGTGATTGACATTTTCGTATGTCGCAGTGATTGCGTTCACCACGAAAAACTAACAAAAATAGCGCATACTACTGGTCATTCATTACAGTAACTCTATTATGCGGTACTAATATATCATCGGGCCAGCTTATTTCGGCATTGAGAGCAAAAAGGGACACCGCATTACCAGCAGCGCATATTCAAAGCGAATAATGACATTTCGCGCTGTCGTAATTTCGTCGGCGGTGCTTTCAAAATCGCCATTATCGCACTAGTGTGAAATACAATTCATATGCGAGTTTATCGGCTTCCTTTCCGCCGATTCGTATACGAGCCATACGTATTTACTAGCAGATGCCGACATGTCCGGTAATTACAATAATAACTTACATTTCAACGTTTATAGCGTAGAAGAATGCCGGTATGCGCAATAATTTCAAAAATAGCGTACGTTTAGATGCTTCTGGACATTCCGGTAAATGTAAAATTTGTTTTGTTGAAGAGAGGCACGTAAAATAAATTTAATTTATGAATTTATATATTAAAGACTGTTGTTAAGATTTCTATTTTATTATAAGAGCAATATATAGAGTAAATATATTTTTTTATTCCAGCGCATCGAAGGGAAAAATACAAAATATGTATAACAAATAAAGTACTAGATCAATGTTCATTGTTATTATCCCAATGAAATGTTCTTCTGAATAATCCTATTCATGGCGCCACTCGCATTTGCGATGTATTTTACTATATATAACAGCGAAATTGTCGGTATGAAAGACGAATAATTTTACGTGCGCGTGGAGTATGTTTAATCCATTTTCATAAATGACATCCCGAAAATACGCGCCTTTCCCACGCGATAACAATACCGATAATTTTCATTGAAATGCTGATCTGAATGAGTGTGATTGCGAAAATGTATATGTACGTTAGCATAAATGGAAAATCGAGTAGAAAACGCACGAGGACATCACGAGGTTAGCG
>JANQDE010000066.1:635084-652264 GCA_037157785.1 Cephalotes varians
CTCTCTTCTCTTTCCTTAGCATACGTTCGATGCTGCGGCTGCCAGAGTAAACCGTAATTCACTCTTGAGCACGAGCGATATTTAAGGAACGTTTTAACGCTCGAACGTGGATCGCTGGCCGCCTCGAAAAAGGATATTGGAAAGGACGCACCTGCGCAAAGCGGTTAACGTCTCATTTACTGCTATACTACCGCACTTTCTCCTGATTCAGATATCGTATCATATAAAAGCGACAGATAAACGGAATCGATGAGAAATAAATCTCTGGTAATAAGTATTAACGATACGATTCCATCATGAAACTAAGAGTTTGAGCAACATTTTAGTATTAATATAGTATAATATAATTTCTCGGAATATATAGTAAAATATAATCTTTCTTACAATTTAATCTTATAATTTAATCTTATACGATCCAGGTTTGAATCTTGACTGGGAAAAGGGGGAGAGTAATATTTATCGCAATAAATTCTTTATAATGTTTTAAAGATGCTTATTAGCATCAATAATGAATTCGTGATATTAGATTTTATTCCAGTTTGCAAGACTAGGAAATGTATATAATTTCACGCAAAAATATTATTAAAAAACACTTCGGCTCTAACCGAAAAGATCTATTTATATACTTAGTTGTTTAATCTTATATATCTTATATAGACTTCATTTTATTTCTTAAAATATTGCAGGTCTTTTCTAGCAGATATTGCACGTTAATCCTAACTGGTATTCACTCCAAAATTTCTTTAATTAGTATTCGCGAATCTAGTGTACTAAAATAAACTTAATTCAACAATTTTTTTTATTTTAAAAATCAAAATCTGAGGAATAAGATTATGTAATTTAAAATTAAGGTTGTGGAAAATATTTACGAATTGGAATATCAGTTAAGATTAAAACTTTCTTATTTTAAAAGAATATCATATTCCAATTTCTCTCTCTCCTCCCATCTCTTCCTTTCGCCTTTCTTTTTTCTTTTTAAATTTTCTTTTCACATTTTATTTTGCTCTTATTAAATACGATTGATCCAATTCACAGTAATCCATATATTGTATTTCTTTTATTTTTTTAGAATTGATGGATAAATATACTGATAATTCAAGCAAATAGTAGCGATTGATGCATGAAGGAGGATCCTTGAAGATCGATTCCACGCCCGAATCTGATGCGCGCAACACTTTCTACAAAGTAGACGATCGCATCGCGTAGCATGCAAAATACAGTATCAGTTGACTTGGCTTTCCCATCTAAATTCCGTAGCTTCTTGGACGACGTGCGGAGAAGAAAGACAGATCACGGTATTTCAACGACAGTGTTCTCCAGACGCGCCGACACGCGCTTTCATCGTCACAAAGCCATTTCTCTCTAGGAGCGTCTTTGTATTCGGAGAATACGCATCAGATTATCGGGAACAACGTGACTGATCGGATCCACTAGGATCAATTAGTGTCAAAGCAAACGAATCGGAGCAAATCTAAGAGTGCCTCCATTGTTTTTCACTAATTAAATATATTGTATCTATCTTACATTCTTTAAGCCTTATTTACGGAAAGAACAGTTTTGCTAAAAACCTAGCTACAGATCATAAAATGTTCAAACTGCTAGAATGTTAAAACTTTTTGCAACGTTATCATCAACGTTTAAACATTCTACATAATTATTTTGTCGGTCCAACAAAATTATTTTCAGATCTGTATCTAGTTAAATTTTTTGATATTTCAACAAAATCATACAGTATTGTTTCCATGTATTTGCCAATATTTTTCTTAATTTTCATATATTATTTGCTCTAATCTTTTACAGATTTTTATGTATCTATAAGAATGTGTAAAGAATTATAAGGAATATGTAAGGAATTTATTCTTATATATCTATATATCAATATTATATATTTAAATGTATCAATGCCCATTCTTCTTTATTTTATGTAAAGTCTTATATCAGATTATTTCGTCATTGTCATTTTTATTATTATTTCTAATAACATTATATACATCTAATTAATTTAATTTATATAATATTTGTTACAGTTTTATATCCGTACTCATGCTTCACCATTATACTTTTAGTTTTACATTTAAGTGTATCCAAGGTTTAAGCTCGTAAACATCATTGCTAATGTCTCATCTTTTAAAGTGCTATTTTCTATTATTTTGTTTGTGTGTAAAACATTCTCGTCTCTTGCACTTTAATAAAATTATGATTTAAAGGTCGCTGTATTTATTTTAGTAATGCGACTATCAGATATTCATTTTTAAAAATAAAAGAATAACGAATGAAAAACGAATGCTCGTTGTTCTCTCGAGAGTAATCGCTAATGAGGATATTCGGCTGTGCGGCGAGTGAATTGTTTAGATTACCGCGGGAAAAAAATATTCGTTATCCTGTATGTATTAAAAGGTATAATTATTAAACGTGCGATGTCATGTAACGGTTGGTGCCCGTATTCTGATATACGTACACAATGACAACTCGCTGAGCAAGCAATCAGAACACGCATCGAAACACGTCCAAACACATTCAACGAGCCAAACCGAGCAGCTAGGCGGACGGCACGTCAACACATTCCGTTTCAAACGCGTAGGTTTGATACGTAAGCACACAGACACTAGATATCGATTATTGACGAACGCAACATAAAACGCGCTTGTTAATTGGAGAAGTAATTTCGAACGGTCGCGACGTATTGAGCGGAGCGGGTGAATTAAAGTGCAATTTATCGTATAAGCTGCATCATCAGCTGTTAACGGCGACTCGTCAACAGCACACTCGTCTCATCGAGATATAAATCGAGGTATCAAAATACAAATATATCTTTGCAGTTTTTAAGATACTCATTAACATCATTAGTATTAATTTGACGATCTATTTATTTGTGACTTTAATTCTAATCCAGTTTAGAACTGCGTTATTATGACCGGCTGTGTTCGGCGCGTAGTTTGAACGTGTACTGGATTACAGTGTTTAAATTTAAAATAGAAATATTATTAAGCATCAACATCTAGTTTTGATCAAAGTTGGCTTAATTTATTTGATGTACAAATATCTTCTTTTTCCATTCTTTATGTGCGCGCGCGCACTCACTCCCCCCCCCCACACACACACACACACACACCCCAATACGTCGGTAAACGTAGAATTACGCAAAATCATGGAATTCTATTCCACGTGCTTCGTTAATATAATTTGTACGCGTGGAAAAAGCAAATTGTATAACGCTTCTTCCGGGTCAATCGTTCGCAATTTCTCCGGCATCGTAAAAGAGACGCGTCTCTTCGTTAAAGCGACAGTTATTAACTCATTTGAAGTTGCGTAGCCTGGACTCAATTATGCCGAATCGCCAGTTCAATTACGTCGGAAGCTTGCGCGGAAATTATCCGTGCACCTACGAGATCGGTTATTGCTCAAAAGACCGAATAACTCCGAAGTTACTCCCGCGTCCGAATCGAGAACGATATTAATGGTCGAAGTTCGTGCCTCGAACTGAATGCTCCTCGGCACAGTCGCCGATAACATCGAAAGATCCGTGAATCGAAGAATAACAAAGTCGTCGATGGATCGCGACGCGATTATCTCCAACTTCGTTCAGGCAGATGCCGGAAACGGGAGGAAAATGTCTTTTCGGTGGTAATACCGTTCGCACAAAGTTCCTGCGCCTGAATTTCACTTCGCAGGCGCGATTTCTGTCTCGAATATCGCGATGGCGATTATTACTCGCAAGCACGAGTAACACGTGCCTGCGAACATTCTTTGTTTCAAAACGCTGCTGGTTCAACTTGCGGAATAGCTGCGGGCTATTATAAGAGGCTATTACCTACGAGATAGGAATTATATTTCAATGGAAAATAATACCACGCTTGCGGAGACACTCTTTTCCTAATTTCCTTTTATGAAAAAAAAAAAGAAAATACTATGCGTACGTCGGGTGCGAAAGATATTTGTCTGAAAATCGCGCAATTCCCCAATTCCCTCGTTCGCGAATCTCTTTGAAAAACACGACGATTTTCACTGCTTCAAACAGGCGTACCCTCTTAAAACGCTCGTTGCACTTTAATCCGTAACTCGCGCAATAGCGATAACGCGAAACGCAGAAGATTCAAAGCGCTTACGTTCGGATCAGTAGTTACCAAAGACCTTTCCATCGTCCGAAATGTTTTTTGATTGCTCTCTAGTTCGATTTTCTGGCAAATGCATGTGTGCGCGTGTACGTGTATATGTGCATATCGCTATATGTTGCGCTGATTATCGAACGGATCGACAACCGCCGTGTCGGCTCGTTTCGAGTAGCATGCGTTAATGCCGACCCCAAAACCGGCGAGCCTAACCCGCAAGCCAGTCGAGAAATTGCGTCGATGCAATTAAGCTAACCACCATAATCGGCCTCGAATATTCGCGTCGAAGCGAACACGCACTTCGATTAGACGTGTGCTCGCGGAAACGTTCGACGTCAAACCGTTCGATCGACCGACAAAATAGGCCGCGTCGCGAACAAATAACGCTCGGTATGAAACGCTCTCTCTCTCTCTCTTTCTCTCTCTAGTAAGAGAGCAAAGATTACAATATTAAGATGAGAGCTGTGCTGAACTTGACGAATTGTCTTTGATTGATTAACAAATCGCTGCGGGATTACGTTTGACAATCAGTGAGCAATTTGTATTTCCGGGGGAGGCACGCAGACCCCGATGAATTCCATTAGCGTCGAGAGGGAAACGATATGTGTGAGGGTAGAATGGATCAAAAAAAAAATCCGAAGCTTAATTTTGTCAATGGAATCTGATTTGCTACATGAGCAATGGAACTGGATGAAGGCGATTTTAACGACGATTCAGTATTAATTGACTGGAAAGATATTATCGCTCTTTAGCGCGCGTATTGAAATAATTCCTTTGGATGATCCTTTCAAATTCCTTGAATATGTTTCACTAGAATATTCTTTATTTACACGTGCCATTTAAAAATCTATACCCCCTAAAAAATGTATAACAGCATAAATAACAGCGATGAAATAGAAGATAACATTGACACATACGAAATATTTTTTTTCGAGGAATACATTACAAGAGATACAAATGTAAAATTGAAAAAATATTTATGTAACATTGCTGTAAACATTTTATGCTGGTCGTGCTTAGTACTTAGTCATAAATTCTGTTACTGACAAAAATGGATTTATTTTATAACTAAAAATCAAAAGCAACATGAAATATATACTTGTTTTTTTATTAAATTTACTCATTACAATGTAAAAATAAAAAATGCTTGCCTTTTGATTTTCCAAATTTCTTCAAAAATTTAAGCCTCAACTCTCAGCATAAAATCTTAATGAATATTGATGCTGTTTTCACCAAATCAACCTTCGGATATTTAATGAGATTTAAAATAAGTCCTTTTCTTCAAAATTTAAACGAAAAAGCTTGTTCTAAGCCTCACCGAAATATTGAGGCTTTGTAAACTGATCTGATAAATACAGTAGAGTCAAAATTCTGCATGCTGCTAAAGCCCAATTTCAAGCCCAATTGTTTGAAGGAATTCGTAAAAAATTTGTAAAAGAGACATTTTTAATATTATTATTAGTTTATTTTTATATTGTAATGAATCAATTTAATAAAAGTGTACATTCTATGCTGCTTTTATTTTTTTTTAATTATAAATTAAATTTACTTTTCTTTAACAGAATTTATAGCACGGCTGTGTATGTTAATATTATGATTTGTATGAGAACAATTTACGTCCCGCGTACGTTTCGATTTCGCGCGACCAATCAATCGCAAATATCGCCCGCGTCTCTCGTGTAATAAAGGCATTATTTTTTCAGAACTGAAAAGTGTCGTTGCCGCACAGAGCACGCGGTGCTCCCTTTGCTCCACGGCGTGAATAAAAAAGCGCGAGCATGCGATACCATGCACCGTTCTACGAGCCAACAAAGCTTCAATAAATTTAAACTCACGCCTGTGTGTAGCATCTCGCACGCGATGTATATACGTATCGATGATCCGAGTGTTATACTACACGAGGGCATACGGCATTACATGCGTATATTTCTATTCAGCTAAATAGCCGACATTCATAAAGTCAACGTTTTTCTTATTTGTAATTTTTCTTTATGAGTACATCAGGTTTTTTTCCATCAGTTTTTGCGTCGCACGTCAAATATCCATTCATCGCGGAACTCATCCGGGATACAATCACGCGTTTGCATAAAAGTTTAAAACACTTCTAAAGTGATATAAAAAAATTAATAATTTACTATACAAAATGTTATAGGGGAAAAGCAGGTAATATGGAGTAGTTACCAATATAAAATAGGGACTTATTTAAAAAAAAAGCACTTTATTTAGGTGACAATCGTCAGAAATTGTTGCTATCGTTGCAAAACATGTTAATATGTCATAAACAGTCCAGACAACACAAAATTCAAAATTAGGACATAAACTTTAAGATGTCTTTTAGACATCTCTTGCAAATATGTTTTTAAGGTGTCTTTTTGACGTCTTTAAGGCGTCTTTAAGACATCCTGATTTTGAACTTCGTGTCTAGGAACAAACGACGACAGCTTTCTTTGATACAGGTACTTGTTTATTTTAATTGCTCCTGAAGATATCACAGCATTTAATCGTGTTCTCACAAGCTCAAAGTAAATTCTTTAATTCTTTATATTCCGGATGCTTAATGTTTTATAAATAATGCTATGTTTAATTGCGATTTTTTAAATTTCTTTTTTTTAATTTCTTTATTAACGGGAAGATTTTGTTTGTCATATGAAGATGTGCAGAAAATATTTCAAGAGTAGAGAATATGAAATATATTATAACGTTTATATATTATAAATGTTTTTTATTTTTTATAAAAAGTATAATTATTTTTCATATTTCCAAATTTTCCATATTTTAAATTTCTTATATGCAATGATGATTTTATTTTATATTTATTATTTACTATCATTTTAAATTACTCAAGTCATTTTAGATTACAAGTACAAAAATATAAATGTTTTTATTTTCGGTATATAAATAATAATGTTTATTTTTAATGATAATTTATTTTACATAATAATTTAAGAATTTAAAATTTAATTTTATGTTTTTTTATTGTCTATATGTATAATTATTTTATTTTTTATATGCCATTGTACAGTAAAAATCTGAATTATGTTTAAATTATATTTCGAACAGTTTACATAAATAAATAAGTTTGCACTTTATTTATTTATTTATTTTTTTACTTATTTTTTTATTTATTACTTATAATATTATTTTTCCTGAAATTTCTGTATTTTAGGTATTTTATATTCCATTTTTTATATTTTCTCATTTTCACTTTTTACTTTTTTGTTAATACTAAAGTTGAATTTAAATTTTGAAGATTTTTTTTTAACTGGGCGTGTTTAACATATTGGGTTGGAATAAAAGTTTGTAGCGTTTTTTTAGCTCTAAAATTACTATATTTCAAAAATTTCTATATTTTACAAAATTAGTATGACACCATTTGATAGAGCAAAATTTCAGCTTTCAGAACCTGTTTTACAAATTACGGTACAATAATTTTTAATGAAGTTATGAGCAATCAAAGTCAGAATCTCTGTTTAACTTAAATTGCAAATAACTTAAGAATAAAAAAGCATAGGAACATTTTTAAAAAACGATTTTGTAGGGAACGCTTTGAGCTTTCATAGTAAATAGTCGAAAATTTTCTCAAATTTAATTTGGGCACGTTATAAACCAACAAAGTAGAGAAGAAAATTTTCCATCTTTTTCAGCTCATAATTTTCTGTATGTAAAAATTACCAAACTCACATAAACTCAAAAAATATGATAAGTTTTTGAAAGTAGAGATTTCAAGCTTTAAAATCCTTTTTTTAAAATTTAAATTTCATTCATTTTTCACGAAAATATTGTATATACAATTTTAAGCTAAAAAAACGCTACGAACTTTTGTTCCAATCCAATATTTAACACATTCCGTGCCAGATTTTGGCGACCGATTTTTGGCAAATTTTCCGTTCAGGTTACGTGGAGCGTATATGACCCACGGTATAATAAACCACTATACATTATTTAGATGTCAATATTTGACTTTACAATCAATTAAAAAAAAAAAATTTCCGTTTTATAGTGAAGTTTTATAGTGAAAATTGCAAATGTTTTGAACGGAAAATTCAGCGTGGGGCGTATGCGATCCACATGGCATGGAACGTGTTAATATGTTTCTTAAGAGTTCTGCATAAATTTAAAGTCTTAATATACATTTATCGTAGTAAACGGTGTAATGTTAATTTATAATAAAAATAGTTCCATATTATTCCATATTATCTGCTTTTATCCTATAGCTTATGATTTACTTTGCTCAATATTTCAAATACAAAAATTCTCGGTTTACGTTATATAATCCAGGAAAAGTTGCGTTATGTAAACTTACAAACATTTACATTTACGCGTTAACCCGATAATACATTTTCTTGGCATTCGTGATATCTCTTTACGGCGTAAAGTTTAGTTCCTCTCCGGTCTTTACTTACATCGTAAAATGGCTCTCGTATTTTTTAAATAAAGCGTCCGCGATCGTTAAACTGTCGACTTTTTCCGTCTTACAATTAGAGTCGCTCCCATTCGATCCGGGATTGCATAGTCATTTGAGAAATTAGGTTCGCTAACAATTTGGGAAAATAAGTATCTTTAAGGAAGCGAAAGAGGACTAATTTTGAATTAATAGATGCCCCGTTCCTTCGCAAGTATATTAGAAATTTTTAGAAGTGTGCCAAATTGAGCCATTGACCGATTCATACCGGCAGCAATCCGCACAGCCAAATCCATTATCACCGTATATGAATTTGTGTTTTTTTAAGAAACTTATAAACTTTCAGGGAAATAAAATTTCGTTTCTTTAAATATAAGAACGATAATTTTGAGTTTATATTGAAAATATCATACTTTTGTTTGCTTAACACATTTTATTTCTTTTCACACATTTTATTCTTTCTCTTATTTCAGTCTCGCAACATAACTTTTGTAAAAAAAATATTATATCAACAATTTTTTTTCGAAATGTCCGCATTTTTTTCTTCTGATATCCGTCTCTCTCGCGATATTTCCGACGCTTTAATCGTCGCACTCTTTACGATAAACTTTTCACTGGCACGTACGCGCGCATATCTACGCAAAAGCACACGCCAAATGTCTGAATTACGGGAGCGCTCGGCGCACGGACGCGTGGATGAGGCGCGAGGAAAAAAATGAAAATAAAATAACGCGATTAAAATGCTCTTGCGTGTCCGGCGCGCGGTCGAGCGAGAGTTTTATCGCGCGCGACACAAGCGGCGTTTCCTGTTCTCCTCTCTGCCGGGGCAGAGAATTCGCGAAAGAGATCTATGACGATTGCGGCCGGATCCGGAAATTAGGGAAGCAGGACGCTTTGAGCAGCATGGAGATACGAGAATCATTCAAAATAAAAAATGAAGATAAAATGATGACCTTAAAGTTTTTTCTATTTTCTGTCATGACATAAAAATAATCTTTTGTTTTTTAGATTTACTAAAATCTTGCTGTAAAAACTTAAAAAATTATTAAATAAATTAAAATTATTTAAAATTTAGATTTTTTTAAGCTTGTATCAATTTTGTCATCTTGCTTCTATATGCGGATAAGATGACTCTCAATAGTAGATCAGATGACGAAGTCAAATTAAAAATGTATTTTTTTACAAATAAAAAAATTATTTTATTAGAATAAACTGTTTTTATTATTTTGTTATCACATAATATTTTACAACAAAAATATTTTACAAACACAATAAAGAAGAATTATAAATAGAAAACATAATTACATAATTAAATTAGATTACTATCTTGTTTATCTTAATACACATTATGAGTTTTTATTTTTTTAATTATTTAAACAGATCATATTTTTATCAGTATTAATAAAATATAATGTATAATTTTCGAGAAATATAATACAATTACTTTATTTACTAACACATAAGATAAAAATGTCGATGAATTGCATATAGTGAATAGTTATTTACACAGATAATCGATATCAACAAAATTAACTAATTTGGTTTGAATCACTTTTATTGTATAACGCACATTAACAAATACAACTTGTATGCACGAATATGTTATTTTGCCCACGCACGACGTTTGTCATCTTACCCGCAGTCATGTTTATTTATTCATTTAATAAAAATGTTTCAATGCAAAAATGAAAATTATTAGTTCTTAATAGTTATATTGATTTTATATGTTATATGATTTTTTATTTATAATGTGATTTTAAAAATATAAACGTATCTACTATAATTATGTCGTTTTTCATAAATAAACATAAAAAAATTAATTTGTGCATCTAAAACATATTTTTTATTATATTATTATAAAGCCAAAATCAGCGTTTCTCTTAAATCGCACCATCTCACCTAAAAATTTAATCATTGTACTCATACATTTTCTGCAAGATTATTATTATATTATTATTATTATTATTATTATTATTATTATTATTTTAATCTGAGATTATTACTACATAATATTGTCATGATCTTTTATTGACGTTACACTTGAGACGTACAAGTACAAGTAGTTGAATTTTTAGGTAAGATGATCCGATTTTTAAGACAATTTCGGCAATTTTATCCTTATTATTCACTTTAGATAGATTGAAAAAACTACAATATTTTATTATTATCTATTATATTATTTATATTTATTATATTATTATCTAAAGTCTTTAATGAGTTCAGCTTATTTGGAATGATTGAAATATTTGTTATTAGCTTAGAAAAATTAGCAATTTGTCATCTTATTCTCCCTTTCCCTTAACGTTCTTAAGTTACCGGGAAGAAATGCGACGTGAATCAGACAGCTTGTGCGTTTCCAGAAGAAAAAGCGCGCGCCATCGCGACGGCGAATTAAGAGTTAAACGCGCGATTTTCGCGGCAATTCCGCGCGTTCAATTCAAACAGGCGTAGCGAAAACAACGCGAGGATAACGTGGCAAAAAGTGACGACCGCCACCGAGAATTAATCTTTCGTGCTGGAAAATATTTTTGGCGCGACGTCGGACAGAACCAGATTTAATGTCGGAAAAGTTTCGGACGTAATTCATCTCGACGGTAGTTCGAATTCCCTCGACCGGAAATCATACATGCGTGCAAGTAGGTTCGATAGGCGTCAGACAATATTCCACTTTCCGCCGCGCGTATATCGACTGTGTCGCGTGCCCTGCTCGGCGAATATCACGAATAATCCGCGACCTTTTTCGTCTGCCTTGATTTACAAAACATCGTAATCAAATTTGCCAGGCGAATTCGACGTTACGCAATCCACGTACGCGGCGTACACGGGAAAACTCGTTCAACTCTCGTTCGTCAATTAACAAACCGTATGACGCCGGATTTTTCGGAACAAAGAGGGAATTTCTGTCGGCCCGTGATTTGTTCTTCGAGAACGAAACCATTGCGAATTAGATTATCGGTGTTCAATCATTCCATTTGATAACGCAGCGCGCCAACTTTTCCTATATCGGCGCTGTCGAGATACAGACGTATCTAAATTTTTTTAAATATCATCCCATTACAAGCTCCGTGTTACGCGGAATAATACAGGAATTAATGCTTTACTGACGACTAGCTTATTAAAAAGCTTACGGACAGTATATAGGACAGTGCCTGTAGTCAACCTTAAGCCGCATTAAAATACACCGCGTGCATTGAAACTTTACAATTCGATTAATCTCATTGTTACCTTCGCGAGCAAGCGCTTTCGCGTGTCGTCTAAATCATTCTGCGGATTTACGGGCGACCGCGATCAAGACAGAGAGAAATATTTTCTGAAGAATTAACTCTTCTCGAGGCCGGAGTATCTCGTGCGCGAAACAAATGAATCTGCGGAAACGGAAGCGGCGAACGAATTCCACGTGCAAACAAAAAATACCATTCCCCTTGTCTTCCAAAGGGAAAAAAAAGACGCATCGGTGGCCTTAACTGGCCGCGCTTACATCTCTTCTTTGGTCATTGCGGCTCTTCGATTTTTCATCCCACGCTGCACTGAACGTAAGAAAACACGCTAACGACATTTTCGACTTTCGTCAAAAATGTATCTCGCTCCCACTATCGTGATCGTTAGTCGGACAATCGTTGCGGGGAGAACGTTTGGCTTCCGCAGGCAGCTCGTAAATTAAAGACCTGGGATGCCATTGCCAGCCAATTCGGGCAGGCTAAATCTGCAAGGAACGATCGTAAACCACGCCGCAATACCACGTTACGTAGCAGGCCGTTGGCGATGGGTGATTGGAGTGAACCCCGGTAAATCGCGAATAAATCTGCGGCAAAGTAATTCGAGGGCGGCTCACATCCGGCAACGGCACGCTACAACCACGATGTAGATCAACCTCCGATATAAGTGTAACGACAAATTTCGAGCTTCGCTCGAGGTAAATTCGCGCAAGTGAGTATATTCGGAGATTTCCCAACCAATTTTATCAAAGCGCGCATCACATACCATCCAAGGAAAATCAACGTATCGATTCGCGTGTGACACACAAATTAACTTTGCTTAAACCTCAGAAATAATTTTAAAATTATTTATATAAATTATATATATATATATAAATTATATATATAAATAAAATTATATATATAAATTATTTATATTTACATATAAAAAAATAAATTTGAAAAATATTTAATATAGATGTTTTAACATTGCTTTAAATATCCTGTAATTATTAATAAATCAAAAATATTTTTATTTAAATAGCTACTATATTTAAAATTCTACTATTTTTGATTCGGATGAAAACGGATAAAAACAGCAGATTTATAATATGCAATTTTTATTTTGCAGTCTACTTGTGGTCTAATATTCGCATCCTTGTAAAGATTAAAACGTATACTTTTTAGTAAAATTAAAATGTTAGAAAATCAGAATAGACTTTAACAGATTAGAACACAATTAAGTGTGCAAAAAGCAATATTTAATCTTTTAAATAAAATTAGTTTCTTAAATTTCGCATACCAGAGGAAAACACAAAGAATTAACGGAAGATAGACGCGTCTTCTATGTCTCTTAATCCTTTGTTTTCTCTCCATGTACGTTCCATTGAAGCAGAGAATAATCGATCGAAATTCTAGGATTAACTTGTCGGGACGATAGACCTGGTAAGGGCGTCACCGGCAAATCTCGAACGTCACAACTAAATCTGAGACAAACGGTTTACAGATGGCATCGGTCGGCATTAATGTTAAAGTAGTACAACCGGGTCGGCCTTCCGCTACTTCCCACTACTTGCAAGTTCAGCGAAAGATTCGCTCTAACGCCATAAAGATTCGCTCTGGTGCCATAAAAAAAAACAGTTCGATCGTAAAAGCGAGGTAATATCCCGAATCGTCGGAGCTCATTTGACAACCGTTGGAGATCTTCCTTCGGAATATTATTTCATATGAATACAGACTCATTTCGCAGACTGTATTTTTCTACGGTTGAAGAAACATACGTTTCTGAGATGAATTTGATTTCGCAAAATTGCAATCGTAGAGAAAAAAAATAACGCGGGATATCTACCAACGTAAATACATTGTCTCCTTTGCGTCGCGCTCCGATAGAAGCTCGTCCCCCTTTACGGTTTTCCTTGAGAAAAGATGAAATAACTTACATCCACGAGATGAAGGACGAGGGACTTTTTCTTCTCACGCCCAAAGACATTTCACCATTAAATGCATATTTTAAATTAAACCAGAAGATACGCAGATGCGCTTGCCATCATATCTGCTGGAAATGTCCCTTTTAATGGAATATGAGACTCGTGATACATTTCGCAGTGCTGCGTAAAGATCTTTGGTTACATTGTCACATAAATTATATTTTGTTGAAATTTCATTTTTTTCAGAGGAATGTCATCACCAAGATGAAATATAGTAAATTATCAACGTAATGCAGTAACGTAAAAAATCAGATCACTTTGTAGTCAAAAATAGCATAAGTCTAACAAATTGTTATAAACATGTATACTTGTACATTGTTTGCTCAGTGTACGTTGTGAACAATACTCTTCTGTAATATTATATTTTAAAACAACATAACGATAACCAATCATTCGATAACAAAAGCAAGAGAAGAAAATCATATGTGCGAATATGAGATACTTTATCTTTACCTGCAGAACATCGAAGGGTCACTCCATAATATTAATATACATGTTATACTTCAGTAAAACATAAACAATTCTCTCCGTGCAGTATAGCAATACGAAACAACTGGTCGCTTCTCCGCAATATCGATTTCGTAATATGCGGCAAACGGAGTGCAGCTGAAACCAGTATTAGAAAGAGAGCGGGCAGACACGAAGGAATGATATCAATTTTGTTCGTGGAGAAAGAGTGTTATTCCTGTTTGCTACGATGTGGAACAGAACGGAATCGCCTCTTCTTGGCATCGTTGCACACTTACCTCGACACTTTCGCCCATTACATGTATGGTAAGGAATATCAATATTTCAATATCTTTTACGACGTGACACTAAAACGTTGAATCGGCGACCATTGCAGGTACGGGACATTGTTTCGCATTTTATGTTTGTAACCTATGCGACCAATTTCTCAATGTCGCATATGCTCACCAAGTTGTAAATCCTATTTCATGCGCAGGACGACTCACGGTAAGAACATCTCTGATTCTCAGACAGATTTTCCTGGTAACTTCTAGAGCCAGAATTTTGAACTCTTTATATCTCATCTAGCAATAAAGAATTATTATTATTAATTGAAAAAGTTATCTGTCAGTTTTTCGGTATTTTATTTTAATTAAGAAAAAACGCTTCGCTATAATCAGTGTCGCGCGGGACAATATTTATCAAAACTCGTCGACGTAATATCGCGATATTAAAGTGATATATTGACAAACTTCACAAGACGTATCAGAATTTCCATGAACTCGTCGCGCGGGAAAAGGAGATACCGAGAGTCGATGCACAATGCCACGATAAATATGTAACTGGCAACTTGGACGAGATCCAAGAATAGGTGAACTACCATTTTTCAGGGCTCATTGATCATCTGGAGCACGTATCGAGAAGCAGCGGGGTTGAATTTGGGAAGATGTGAACCCGCCAAGATGAGAACTAGGGTCCTTCAAGAATGTGAGACTCTTCGGGATGACGATGGAGAAAACGCGGCAGCCCAGATAAATAAGAACCCAACGGTCCTTGGGTGATAAGAGTGCCACGTGTTCTAGGGTGAACTACTTCGCTCGAGATCTCAGGGGGTGCTATTCGCCACAAACCCGATGTCACTTCGCTCCCGATTCAACAACGTTGTATCGCGTTTGAAGAGTCCAACCCGATTTTCAAGGCGACCACCCGCGTTACGAGCGATCCCATTTACTTAACTACCGCTCGCAGTTCCATTTCCAACTCCAGGAAACCGTTTTCCACCGTTGTACCGCCTGGCGCTCTCTCTTCAATCGCAAGGATCAAACGTGTGGCAACGAGAAAACAGCGCTTCCGCTCGTACACCGTGAAATACAAGGATCGTGGCGCAGCGGTTTGGAAAAAGGAAATGTGTTTCGGCGAATGGACAAGCCACGAAAAAAGAAGAAATGATGATGTTTTTATAGGTAAGACTAACTTGGATAACGAAGTAACGAACCGATGATAATATGTCTAGAGTGGTTGTATACTATCTCGCGAGTATCGTCGGAAAATAATTGAGAAATAAACATAGGACGAAATCCGCAATTTACGGAATTATTTTTACGGAAAAAATTAACTACAACCGTTGTGGTCCACACACTCTTAATTACCCAACAATTCATTTTCCTAAATTCTCTATATAATATAGAAATTTTCTACATCACGCTTAAAATAACAAATCGATTTAAAACAAACATGAAATTACGGATAATGTTTGCCTACGCTCTGTGCCCAGCCGAAACAAGATTTCTGTCGTAGATAAGCTACATGAAACCTTATAAGGATGGTCTACAGGAGAGACAGGTGGTTCGCTTCTAGCGATATCTCATAGTTAATGCCGCAACAGGACACAATGCGGCATATCGTTAGATGCATCTTGATACTGTCTATTAAAGTGATGCACGAGCAGCGTCTCGCGCAACGCGAGCGTGATAATTTCTTGCATTGTCCACGACTATTTTCTAATTAGAAAGAAACAGACATAACAACAATGCAAGAAATTCCATTTTATGTATGTCATTGCATTATAGTCGCATTACATCGTTTACCGTTTTTTATTTCGCTTGCATTTGTAATATCTTCAATGTTCGTCAATATTCAATGTTCTGTGTAAAATCATACAAAATTACGTTATCATCTAAAGTTACGTAAAAAGATACAAAATATCTAAAGAATTTCGCGCTTATTCTAAATTAATTGCTGATAATAAATTGCTGATGAATTCAGGACATACATTTTATTAACATGCAAATTATATAAATTCAGATAGCTCTATTAATTTAGATATCAATATTTGTAAGATTAAATTCTCAAAGCTTAAAGGTTACCAATCGAACATTATGTCTCTTCGATAAATTTATATTTTTAAGCGCAATTATGATTAAACCATTTCGTTGTACAGAAACAATTAATGTCAACTTATTTCAAATTTGTGGTTGGATATATCCAAATTTACGTGAGCTAGCAAGATATTTTATTCGTGAAAATTCGAGTACGAAAATGTTTCTCGATGAGCCGTCCAGGAAAGTTACGAGGTATATCGTCAGATTGAAATTGTCTGATTGCGGACGCGAAATTCAAATATTTCTTCATTTTATGATGCAGTCTCTTTGGATGAATAAAGCAGAATCTTTGGATAAATTTTAGTTTCGCGATGCTTAATACGATTACTTGTTAAACTTATCATCAAGATTAAATAAAGAAATATATCGATAAGTAATGATATTAATGTGTCAATAAATAATAATTTTTGTAATATTATAATATTATAATTATAATTATTGCAAAAATAATAAATTGCTAAACGAATTAATAATAAATTCTGACTTTCAGTCTTTGCAAAGCTTTATTATATTTAAATATACTTTACACTTTACACATTATACTTTACATATGGAGTATTCTTTTTCTTCATTATAATTTAGCAGATGGCTGTGTGTGTGTGTGTGTGTGTGTGTGTGTGCGCGCGCGCGCGCGTGTGTGTGCGTGCGCGCGCGCGCGC
>JANQDE010000066.1:652327-675473 GCA_037157785.1 Cephalotes varians
TGTGTGTGTGTGTCCCAATTGTTAAGCTTCGATAACTCGTGCTCATGGGTTCTTATGAGAAAATAAATAAGTTTTTCCTTATTTCCTGTACTTTATATCCAGTTTATTATGAAAACTGTCCCTGTTGCGCTTTACGCAGATTACTTTTATGGTATAAGGGATCGCATCCGAGATGCGCCAATTACGAATCTGCCATTCTTACACAGAGCCACACGACATCCCGGTGATAAAGTGTTATCAAACCAAAATATTAGTACTTGAAAAGAATATTTATAAAAATTTTTGAAGAATCATAAATATAATTGCAAAAAAGTTATTTTTTGTGCAAAGATATCTAATAAATATAAATTTATATTTTTTTAAACAAATTTTATTATTAATTGAAAAAAATTGGCAATGTGTATAAATGAAAGTAATCACAATTCTTGACAATGAGTTCGAGATGGAAAGATGTTTTTTATTAGCAGAAAGCAATTGTAAAAAATAAAACAAACTAAAAAAAAATAAAAAAAGACAATTTATTTTAGAAGAAGAAGATAATTCATTAAACATAAACATCAAGAATTCTAGAATAATTGACATTGCGACAAGATATGTGCGACTACAATAGATAATCCTCAAATGTTTTAAATGACAAAAAATATTATATCAAATTTTAATTATATTTTTTATTATTATGAAAAAATCATGCAATAAAATTGTTTAAATCTTTGAAAATATTTTTGATATACTTCTTATATATTAAAAATAAATTTATTCACTTTTTAATATTTTTAATAATCATTTTTATTAAAAATTGACATGAGCATTGAGTTTCCCATTATAAAATTCTAAACTTTATTATTTTTTTAAAAATGAAATGAAAAAATCTAAAAAAAATTGACTAATATTATTTGTAAATAAGTTTATAATTATAAAATTTTATCGATAAATATTTCTAACATTTTTTATTCTCCTTTTAACAATCTTTTCAATGTAATAATATACGTGCATGAAATTTGCATATCAAAGGCAAGGGGGGAGGGAGTATCTTCACCTAATGGATTAAATATATAAAAACAATGACGAGCAAAATTCATTGTATCTGGAGTGTCTTTGCATCTCTTGTACAAATAGCACACTTATCAGAAACGATTAAAACCACAATCACATTTGCAATTTCAATATAATCGGATATTTTGTTTTATCTCATGTTAATTCCTTCCTGTGTGAAGAGACATTTCAACGCAGATAATCTCTTACTATATACAGAGCATTCCATTTTCACCGCGTCAATATTTGGAATATTCTTTTACAAATATTGTTTCATGTCTCACAAATTCAATATTTTTTTCGCATCTTAATCATCAGTCTTATTTGGGAGTTATTAACATTTTACTCGAAGATAAGTTTTCCGCACAGATCGTACAGTAAAGACAATTTGTGTTTACAAGAAACATGTTACTTCAAGTTCATGCTTCGCAACACATTTTATACCGCAAATACGTTGCATACGCTTGTAAATACGCGAAGCGAGAAAGTCGAAATTAGCTAAATCGGATTAGCTGGCATGCCAAACGTGCCCTGATTCTGGGCATCTATTCGGGATCACCCAAAACGTTTCGCATCTTACAACCGGAGGCGACGCCGGATTATGAAGACGCCGTGTTTCCGTGCCACGTGTCTCGTGAGTCCGCTTCCGTGCACGTCTCCGTGGCTTCGCCGTTGGTTGCAATTAACCTCGCCGCATCCTGCCACCCGTTTCCTAAACAGAAACTAGCTTAATGCGACGATGCTTGATCTAGCGGATGCGCCATGTAACATAAACGGATAACCCGCAGTTTCTCCTTATGTACAATGTTTACCTGCCGTCTGACATTTCGGTATGACGCATGTTCAATATATACGCACTCGAGACAAGCTGCATCTTGTTCTTAGATAGAAAATAATGCTGTGCGATGTTTTGCAACATTTCCTGGCATAAGATAGAATTATTGTTATTTCCCTCAGATTTGCTTTCACTGAATGCGAAAATAAAATGACACGAATAATTTTTTAAAAAAATTAAAAATTTTTAAAATTTGCATAATATGAACCGTATTTGACATTATTTATTTATTTAAAAATTTTCTTTTTCCCAGAGTAAATGCAAGCTACCTAGCCAATATAAAGTCAGTTTTTTGTAATTAACATTATTCAAATATTGATAAAGAGCAAGTTAACAAGGTATTTATTTTAAGAAAAAAAATACTAGTTAATTAAAAGAAAAGAGAAAATACTATTTAAGAATATTATTTAATTAAAGAAAAAAAAATAATATTTATAATTCAAAAATTTCGATTATTCAGAAAATAATATGTCAACGAGAAGGTACCTTTATTATATTCTTGGCACATATCGTAAATACAATCACGGTAAATTTATCGCTATGTGTTTGAAACCACGATAATGAAGAATTAAATATTCGTCCTCGACAGTGCAGTGTACACAAGGAACTGCAATGGAGTTGGTCCCATGCTCGCTGATGGTTGCGCGTGTTTTGCGGAGATTGCACGACACCACAAGGGAGCTATTCGTCTTAGTAATGCGTGAGGGTGTCCGCGACACGACAAGGCAGAGAAAGAGGGCAGCGGGAGAAGGAGAGAGAGGGAAAGAGGGAGTATGAGATATCCCACGTCCTACACTGGCAGATGAGAACCGCAAGAGTTGTCGACGGATTCCCAGGGTAGCCACGAGGGAGGAGATTTTCGCAACCAGGGTGGAAGAGTGAAACTAGCTGCGTTGGATCGGGTAAGTGACCTCTTATTAACGATCGACGGAAAGTGTAGACATTAGGCATTTATGACGGTATACGATACAGAGAATTCGAAAAGCTTCTCCTTTTTGCACTTTTCGATATTCATCGGTCGATATCCATTTTACTCGTTGCAGAAGGGATATACAGTCGTATGCACGCAACACATTGATACACGCTCGTACGTAGACGCATATGTGAAGGGGAATATAAGGATCCTCAGGAGCTCTGCCCACTGGCATGCGCAAGAATGAGAATCGCTATTAATCTACCGTAGACTCGAATCTCGGTTAGGAATCTCACGTCGTGTGAATATCAGAATAGAGATCTCCTCTGCAAATTCCAGCAAAGCGTTGTGGATTTTTGCATCTTTAATGCGAGCCGCAGCCGGAATTTTGTTGGCGTAATCATCAGAGCTGCTCGTTAAGTTAATAAGAGAAAATTATTTTTTTTTTTTTTAATAAAAATAAGCAATTATGAGGAAAGAAAAAACTAGAACAAATAGCTTTGCATATACTTGTAACAACATTTCAGATAAACAAAGATCAAAAACTCGATCATGCTTTAGAATCTATCCAAACAAACTTGCATAATTGCAACCGTATGCATAAAGAAAATTATCTGATCGCATTTACATGTCATCTTATGATAGAAATGTGGTTATGCAGCAATGCAAGTTTGTTTGAATAATAAGCATTTTATCCTCAATTAAAATTAATAAAGCCACATATGAAAATTTATTCAACTCTTATTCGGATAACCTATTTTTATAACTCAAACAGGCGGGAGTAACGTTATGAAAGGTATTTCAGTTTGTATGATAAAGTTTGTAGACGAAAATATTTTTCTCATGAGAAATTTTCAATAAATTATGATTTTGGCAACATGCGATCTCTTTTTGTTGTTTTGCGCATCGTTTGTGTATAATCGATATCATGTGATATTTTTAGTGAGAATGGCTTAAAAATAATTAATCTTTCTTTTACACGTTAAGTTGACATTGAAACTTAGACTGTAGAAAAGAACTTTCTATAAAGATATCATAGCTATTAGTTCCTTAAAAAAGAAAGAAAATGATAATGAGGACCGTGAGATGCTGCCATCAAAACGATTTTGCGTCAAAAAATCAAATAATCAAATAATTCTTGACTTTTTACTTTTTGCAATAAAATAAACCAGTGGCTTTTTATGCAACTTGATGTTCAGGCTATCAGATATAACATTAATTTGACGAACATTAATGAATGTCAAATAGTAGTTGACTATAATAAATTTAGGTATAATTTACTGACAAAATTACCGATTTATCTCTTTTCTTTTTACTCAAGTTCGCCGGGAGCAGCACTCTGTCCGCTTGTTTCACTGATTAAAGATAACTCAATAAATGATTAGGTTCTTATATTAACTCTTACAATACCATGTGAAAAACGGCATCTTATCCGTACAAACAGAGGTCTTTCGAGTTCGGCCACTGTTTCATCTGTTTAAAGTGATTCAAAAAAATCTATAAAAATTCATGAATATACTTTCAAGCTTGTAGAATAAATGTTTGTACTTTATTTTAGAAAAACATAAAATATAAGGAATGGGAGACCTTTCAAAGTTACGAGAAATTTTCATAGATAGAAATCAATCGAAATATCTCCGTTTGAACGGAACGGGTTGATATATTTAAACGAAAGAAATGTCACGTTTTAAAAGCTTTCCAGTTGTGTTAATGTATCATGTTTACGATAAATAAAGATTCCGTAACTATTTTAATAGTTTTACATATATGTAATACACATTTAAATTATTACATTAAATAAATCATATTAATAACATTTAAATGATGATTTAAATAATGAATTAATACAATTAATGCATATTTTATTTAATTTTAAGTTTTATTTATTTACTCTTCAAACTTATCTTATTATTTTTATTTCTGATAAATAAGATAGATAAGATATTTATTATTTCATCTTTTTTTGCCAAGAAGGGACTTTAGTTTACACAAAATTAAAACTTTATCCGTCCATACCTCAGATTTAGTTTACAACTAGTCCAAATGTCTCACTTCGCCTATCCTTAAACTTATTCTTGTTAAACTTATTTTTATTTCTGTTAACTTTTAATTAATATAACTCATATTTAATTACACAGGGTTTTCCATAAAGGACTGTAAGATGTTTTTTTTTAATAATATATAAACCGTCCTTTATTTTTTATAGGTGTCACTTGATTTGACAACTAGAAGATTATATAATTTTAACCAATGGAACAATACACAATTCAACAACGCATTTACATAGTGCAAACTTATTATGAAAATGGGCGTACTTTAAAAGATACTTTTCGTAAAATTCGTGATTATTTTGGTGTTTCAAATCGTCCTCATGAGAATATTATTCACAATTTAATTCAAAAATTTGAAAGTAGTGGCTCTGTAGATAATGTTAAACTACCTAGAAGAGAAAAGACTGTTGAAAATAGAGGACGATTTGAAACACCAAAATAATCACGAACGTCTAGCGAATCCTGCTTATCCGGAGATAAGCTTAAAGATTAAAGTCTAAACCTAAAAACAGTCCTAAAAAATTTCTAGTTACTCTTTCGTCTCAACACTGTCTATTTAAAAACAAAAATAGTGAGGCTGTCTATTTAATTTTTGCGCGTGAAATAATTGATTTCTAATGTTGTAACTTTATAAATAAATTGATAGTTCTGTAAATAATAACGTAACATTATTTCCTAAAATATTGGTGAAGTTTTCGCCGCGGAACATCTTTTGAACAATTATACCTTCGATAAGGAGAGTTTCCACTTTCGTTTTTTGACTTAATAAATTACGGTTTGTCGAAAACTTTCACGCCAAACTTCCTCTATAGCCCAAGCGAATTGCTATTGAAACTTCGAGTTAGGCCAAAAGCTTCTTATCGACTATTTCTCTTATTGCAATGCGCGCTAGGAACAGCTTTCGCAATATTTCAGTGTCCTCTTAACTCTACGAATCTGAAAAAGCTGCAGAGAAAAGTTGTACGTTTTTGCGCACAGGACGCAGGTCACTGTGCGCGGAAGTATAAATCCGAATTACTCTTTGGGGATTACGGAAGCTGTTTTCAGCATGGATTGGAATTTGAGATACGAAAGGCACTGACAGGAAATATTATAAACGTTTTTTTTCTGCTGCGGATTTATGGTAGAATATTTATGCGTTGCATTCATTGGCACTCCTACATACACATTTATCGCAAAATATATATTTTCCCACGAAAAATGATTTTTATGTTTTTTTATATATTTTAATACATCTTTATATATCTCTAACAAATCTTTTATAATATCTTGATCTGTCATAAAGTTTATATATATATATATATATATGTATTACCTTCTTTATTTAAAATTTATTATTTGCAAAATAATTATCTCTTATATAATTCTGACAACAACAAAAAAAAATGTAAAATTTAAAGCTTTATATATATATTTATATTTACATTCAGTTATTAAAAATTATAAGAGAGAAGATAGCATAGAATGAAATTCCCGCTTACAATTTTGCGAAGGGAGAGAATTCCGATGCACCTGAAACATCCCGTATATCAAATTATAAGTGATTAGATTATACACGAATCGGAACATACAATATCGTGTAATGAAGCGTATCCGTTTGCTACGTCATGTTACATAGAGTTCTCCGCATAAACTCATCACAGAATAATGAAATCAGGAAAACTCTGATTTTCTGTGTTTACTGAATCGAAAAGCCAACCACTTTGCGACAATTTTATATCTCGCGCTTCTGGGTCATGCCGTAAAGGCACGTCCACGGTGCCAACGAAGAATAGAAGAAGTACGTCATCGTCGGCGACAATAGCGAATTCGTGAATTCACACGTGAGAACAATGTAGCGCGTGACGTTACGCGGGGCATACTGGATGGAATCAGGTCTTCGAGACGAAATGCAAATATGGCATTATTCTATTGAATGCACGAGGCTTTATATTTGAGAGAACTATGTGCCCTGAAATCGAAGGAACCGATAGTGCTGCGAAGATGGTGCGCGACATGACTAACTTTCCTGGAAATCTACATGTTTTAACATAAATTTCGCGACATCTTAAACACCTACATGCTCGCGATAAATTGTAAAGGACCTTTTCCTCACTTTTTCATTTCTGTTGAGGATTCTCACTGTACATGGATATATCATTCCCGGTGTCACTCAAAACTTATTTTACTCAGACTTTTGAAGTGACAGATTTCAACGTTCAATATCTGACGATGAAACGTCGTAAAATTCAGGAGGCACAACGTACAAACCAGTTGTTTTTATCTTTATTCGGGCAGTCATAAAAATGACAGTGCTGCTCTCAATTTTTTTCCTTGCAATCAAGAATATATTGCTGATATATTATATAATCAAAATTAATCTATTAGAGTAATAGAAATAAGACTAATGGAAATAAAAGAAAGCTCTCTTCGCGCGAGCATTATCCAGTTCAAATTCGTTGCATCTACAATAAATGGCCATTTTATGTTATATTTGCAAAATTGTTATATAATAAATACAGAGAAATAAATACACAAAAATAAAATAAAATAAATAAAAAAAAGATATTTTTATGAAGAATAAAATTTATGAAGATACATGCCGTATTACACAGTAGATAATTCCGTTTTGGAATCTAATTTACATAATATTTTAAGTCGAAAATTTCATTTCAATAAAATTACTACTTTACCACGTAATGCGCTCGATTTAAAAAGTTTGAAATATTTAATGTACCGTGTACGCATCGTCGCGTTGTCGGTTACGTCAATTAAAACAATTTAAATAATTTCTTTGCGGTTAATTGGATTAATTACCTCCCGACGCGTATAACCGTGGCTTTCCTATTTCCTCCGGACATCCGCCTCTCGAAACGGAAGTGAAAAAAGAAAAAGCAGCGAAACAAGCTACGTGGAAGTGTTGGCGATGGTCGCCCCTATCGTAGCCGGATCGGGAAACTTTCGAAGGCTAATAGAAATAAAAGAAAGTTCTCTCCCCGCAAGCATTGCAGTCCAGTTCGGGTTCGTTGCGTCTAAGAGGGTGCAATAAACGGCCAGATTTTCCCCGAAACGACCAACAGCTAACGAACCGAGCGGCAGTTAGACCACATTCAACCATTAGTGCCACTTTTTACAGTGCACTATGATATCTTACGATGCGATCGAGGGAAATAAAGGAAAAAAAGGGGTTGTATTAGCTTACAATTCCGATGAAAGTAATAGTAGATCACAAAGTGTTGAAAAATAAATGTTTCTCGTTATCCAATTTTTTTTCTACTTTTCTTCATATCTCCGCTTCGCTTGTAACAGCTGTGCTCTTATTTGACTGAGATGAATTGGATTGAAATACGATTCATAATAGCATCGCTCAAACTTGAAATGCAATTGTTAGGATTCTTCAATAATTCCACAGACAATATACAGTTATTCCAAAGAAAGCACCATTCTCATTAGTTTTAATGAATTAATGTGGAAAATTGATTTCTCAAGAAATTTTCCGTTATTATGTTAAAGCTTTTTGTGCATACCGCATATTTAATTACAATTTTATTTAGCGTTTTTAATTATACACTAAATATAGAAATTTTGCCGTGTATAATTCTAAATTATTTATACTAATTTATATGAATAATGTACATTTTATGCTTTATGAAGTTTCTACAAAAATGAAATTGAAAAATGATAATTACGTGCAAAATATAAAATATGAGTTCTTCAAATACTTAATATTTTGCAAAAAATGAAACAATGAAATTTGAAACAACAAAACGTTAAAATAATTTAATGCATGTTGTATTTTATTAAAAAGAAATTAAATATATAAAAGAACATATACTCCTTAAATTTCGAAAAATCAAATTTCTAAAAAGATTTCTAAAAATGAAGATCCAAAAACATACACCAAGTGCAAATTCTTTAATTATTAAAATTATCTCTTGTAAATACAAAGCAATATCATTGATATTAAATAAAAACATTATATATTTGTTCGTAAGTAAAACATCTTTATTTGCATGCGATTAATCATTCTATATTATCATAGCAGAGGAGACATTTATTTATTCAACCGCGGGAGAATCGTTCGCAACGATCGATGTTACAGGAATTGCAGCGATACTCCCTTGCGACTCGCGTTCGATTCGCAATTGTTCGTGTTAACGACACTATTGTACATACTGCACTGACAAATCTCGATACATATTGCGAACCCTCGAATATAAGAAACTGAGGGCACAAAACATACAAATCGATCGGTTGGGGAAACACCTAACCCCGTCTGACCCCGGTTGCGCCACATTTACTTCGTCGGACGATGAAGTCGGATGAGTTATAACGATCCTCGACCTCTTCATTCATCCCTCACCGCTCCATGCCTCTACTTATCTTCCTTTCTTGCTCTCCATTATCCATTTCTAACAAGACGTACTCAGCGAATTCGTTAATGACTGTCTGAAAATCTCCGTTATTAAAATTAGCGCGAGCTTGTGTTTCGGAGCGCGTCTCCTTCCCCACATCCGCTCCTTCGGATTGCTCCATCTCCCAAGATCTCTCATCGCCTTAACGTGCTTGTGCGAGTACACCGTCAAAATTTCCAGAGATACCCAACAGTGCTGGTACACACGTTCTCGTATATTAAATCCAAAAGCGGGATCTACTCGCATCTATTCACGCGTCTACCGTCGCCGCGCCAGAAGAAACATCTTCGCTATGAAAATGTGGCACATACATGAGATTGCGATAGACATATATAAGCGACCACAAGAGAAAACGGAATAATAACGGATAACATACAAAAGCATTCCGCACGAATGTATTATCGTATAGAAGGTTGCTTCATCTGCGCACGTACGCACAAGTACGCCACGTGGACCCGTTTCAGGATAATCGCTGCCGCAACTCTTTCTACTCGGGAAGATATTCTTCGCACGATCGACTTTTGAGAGCAAATTTATCGGCAGGATTTGTAAAAGCGCACCAGAGGGTCGACCTGTGATACGGCGAACTGCATTCCTCTTGTCCCCCCCCCCTCCCCCGAAATCCTTAGAATTCGCCCTGGTAAAGGCTTACAGATGTAGAAACTTAATCTGCAAAGTTGCTTTCAATCATTAATACGTGAGCCGAATAATTCATTGTAATATTCGTTATTAGAGGAAGTTATCGAATCTTACATGGCAATTTGCCAAAATCGAATTGTGGAGCAATAAATTTCTCAGCTTATTATTCAAAAAATTTGTGCGGGATCAATATTTAATCGTATTACATGAAGCGGAAACAATGCACTATTTCCGTTATGTAGAATTTACTATGGCTTTAATTTGTAAAAGTACTTCAATTGCGAAGTACTCTCTTGTTTATATTGCGCAAATGAATTTTCATGCAGTAAATTTTCTGCTTAAATTGTTCTGTTTAAATTTTTTAAATTAAATATAGAAGACACACACACACACACACACACAAATAATTTTTTAAATATTTTTAAAATGTAAAATTATGTAATTGGCTATACAGAGTTGTTAAATTTGTATTTAAGATGTTTCATGTTATATTTCTCTTTAACTAATTTGTACGCATTTTTAATATTGAAAATTGTTAATATTATTAATATTGCGACATGAATTCAGAATTTTAGTGCAATAACTTTTTCGCTTAAATGGTTTTTAAAATTAAATATAAAAAAGAGATAGATATATACCAACAATTTTTAGAATGACCGGTTTTAATATAAAATTATCTAATTAGCTATTTAAGGAAAAATTGCCAAAATTGTACTATTTTTTCGTATTAAGATATTTTATATTTCTTATTTAGTATTAATATACTTAATCTATATGTGATGAACTAAATACATGGTAGTAAAATGTAAAATGAATTCTTGCATACAAATTAATATTGAAAATATATTATAGCTTGATATTTAAGACATCTACTATTATATGTTTAATTTTTTGCCAAAAATAATAAATTAATTTATTATAAGGCTTTTTATGACACAGTGCAAAAGATATGATTTAGGCAACCGATTTCCTAAATCATCTATATCAATTTCTAAAAACATATTTCTTTTAAAGATAGTAGTAAGTTTGCGATTAAAAGTAATAAAAATATGAGAAGGTTTAAGTATATACGTATTAATGACATATTAATGACAAAATATATCAATCAAAAAATTCAACACATAATAATAATAATACGATTTAAGGATTTATTTTCATTACATATACATTAAGTATCTAATTTATTATTTTATGATCACATAAATAATTATGCAAATATAAAATAATAAATAAGTATTAATTAGGTACAACAATTTAGAAAATTCGTGGTGATACAATTTAAGAAACATGATACATTATAAAAATCGATTTAACTTTCATAATTGTAACATGTACATAAAATGTAAAATAAATATAAAATGTTCTACAATAATTCTACTTTTATAAAAATATAATAGTGCAAAATAAAATTGTATTGTTAGATTATTATCGGCAATACAAATTGGTCAAAAATTATGTCAATTGTATCTGATTCTTTTTTTAATATTTATATCACATTTAAATATTAAAGTGTAATTTGAGAATTTTTTGTCTATATATTTGATTGTTCATTTATTTTTATCATTAAATGTCGTACTCAATGATAAAGAAAGCATCGATGAGCTGGTGATAGATATACAAAACAACTCTTCCTTACATATAGTCACAAAAGTAATTACCCAATTCGTCATCTGCCAAATTACAATTAAGTACCCCAATTAGCATGTTAGAATAAATATCTATATAAATTATTGTTTTTCCATGATTTTCCGCAAAGAAAATCACATATGCAAAAGTACTTTAAAAGAAATTTCCCAAGATCAAAAAGATTAGAAAAATCTGAAGCAAAAGTAATTGTCTGAACAATTAGTTTCATAATTGTATGTTTTTTGAAACATTTTTATGTTTTTTGTCAAGTTGATCACTAGTTACATTAGAACAAATTTATAATTTGCTCTTTCAAATTATTTTCTGAAATAAATTTTTATGAATACACAAATACATTATTATTTGAAAAAATATAACACAGAATATCATTGTGAAAGATTTTTCCCTATTTTTTCTATCCTGACTTAAAAAAAAGTTGTAATCCAAGTAAAATCACCACGTATGAATGCGTGCATGCGTGCATGCGTGCGTGCGCGTGTGTATTATATATCACATAATGCAGAGCATCAATAATATCAAAAAAATAATAAAAATTAAAAATAACAATTATACTTTTATTAAAAATACCGACATTTCTTCATGAAGCGGACTCTAAGTAAGCGGACTTCGAAGTACGCTGTTTACGCCGTTCATCTTGGTTTCATGCTAGAATTATAAAACAGCACGACGAGCACGATTAACGTTGATGCAACAGCGAACTTTATGACAAACAAATTTCAATTTCAACGAACGTTGCTGCATAAACATCTATCATAACGAGCTCGCTTATCTCCAACGCATTCTTCTCTCGTCAAAGATGGCTGGAAAAAATATCTCTCTTTCCAATGAGACTTTTTCCGAATAAATCGCAGTTTAATTGCACCGAATATGAGAATAATATGCATGAGAATGACCATTCATTTCGTACCATAATTCACAATTTGTACTAATTTTGCACGGTAATCATCACATTATTACAGTGTCGGAAAATTCCATGTGTGCGTCGGATATAAAAATTCTGCTTCTTCTCGCGTTAAATACCATTCGTATTTAATATCTCACAGCAAAAAATTGCAATCATATCACATTCATCTTTGTTAAGTCAACTTATGAAACATGTTGCAAAAAGAATCTTTCGCTTATCTCCTCTTGTCGCGGATTTGACGAGATTTAACAAAAAAAGAATATATATATTATGATATATCTAAATTCGTTTTCACATCGACGTGACAATCAGTTTTTTAATTTCATCTGCATTTACGAAAAGTATTTTGTCAATAACTCTGTCATTAGAAACTTTAAACCATCAGCTCAGCGTTAAGTGAATATATAAAAAACACTGACAAAATCTAGATATAAATTGAACACATTTCATTCGCACGGTTTTCCGTTACACAAAAGCTGTCCAATTAGCATACGAAATGTAATGGTTATGACTCCAACCGACGTTACAATGCAAGAAAGGGTTACGAAGGAAGGATATCTCCATTTCTTCGCGATAATTAATTCGCGGGTGTACATAGCGCCCCGAGCGCGTTAGGCAATTCCGTGGCGCGGAAGCCGAGCAAAACAAACTTCATTGTTGATAGTTCCTCGCTCGCGCGAGAAACATTTTCTCGAGCTACTCGAAGAGACGAGGAAAAAGGATGCTGCTCCTCGATTCATTATCCGCTTTATCGGGAACGCGCTCCTTTCCATCGTATATAATCGCCCCCAGCCGTCGCTCCGACCGGTGCTGTCTCGCGCGCGAGTAAATCGCGGATGACAAGGGTATATACTACGCGAGACGTACGAGACTGCACCCTCCTACCCTCGCAAGCGACGGCAGGGGTTGAGACCTGGAGGGTGTGCGAGTCGGCAGTAACGGACGGGGCGAACGTCCGCACAATGGACCGTTTCGACGGGCTGCGCGAGAGGGTGCGGCGCGCGTTGGCGATGAGGGTGGTCCTGAGAGAAAGATAGGATATATTTCGTATATATAGGTATATATTTGGGCCCACTGTTATCGACGCTGCATAACTGATCGCCCGGTCGCTTTTCGGGTACCGCTCGTTTTCGCCGTTTTCCGCTCCTGCCAAATTAAACCACCATTAAAATAATAATCTCGCTCGTTCTCCCCTATTCCGCACGAGTGGTGACCCTCGCGCGCACGGTACCACCCCACGAGCCGCGTCGGCGAAAATCGACGTGGACGCGATCGACAATAGTCATATACGGAGCTGTCCTCTTGATTACCCATCGACGCCCGGGATTATTCCCGACGGATGCAATTATGAGCGTCGTCGCTGGAGCATCGCATCCCTGGACCAGTTTAAGCCAGTTTCACACGACCCACTAATTCCACCAGTGGTTTTCAATCTTTTTAGCGATCGTAATCGACTCGTTCATAAAGTTATCTGCATTGGCCCAAGAGTTATGTTTTAAAATAAATAATCACATTATTAATGCGCGCTTTACTTGCATGCTGTTAGGTAATCTCATCTTTTTCTCCTTTGAAAAAAAGTAAATTTAAATATAGCTAAATTTAGATATATATTTAAATACATTTAAATAAATCTAACTTTTCGCATTATGCAAATTCAGCAAGATTTTAAAAAATTTGGAGAAAAAATAAATCTTTTTCTTTCTATATTTCCCGTTTAAACTGTTTGCATGCAACATGAAAGCTGCACGTGAAAATGTGTCAAAATTGATGATGTATACAATTTAGAGAAAGAAAATTCTATAAACTAGGAAAGAGTTGCTAAATGTGTATTAATCGTTTAAATCGTGTCTCATCAATATTTTATATTTTCATTTAATATAAGCAACATTTGGTGACAAAAATATGAAATAAATGAGAAATAAGTGATGAGACAAAAATTTAATAGATTATATCTTATTTTATGTATACTAACAACATTTTAATCAAAATCAGATACAACTAATGCTAATTTTTGATTAATTTATGTAGCTGATAATAATATGTGATAATTATTTTATTATAAACTTTATATTTTCATAAAATAAGATTTGTTGTAAAATATTCTATATTTATTGTATATACATATTTGCACATACACAATAATAAAGATTATAAAAATATTATAAAAATTAAATCAATATTCTTTTATAAAATCTATCAAGTTTTATAAATTTGTACCACTATAAATTTTATTACAATAAAGTAAGACATAATAAGTAATATATAAAATAAGTAATGTAAGACTGATAATTAATAATGATAAAACTAATAATTGATAAAAATTGAATAAAAATATGTCAATTACCAAAATTAATTCAAGCCAGTTTTATTTCGACGTTCTTATCTTTTCATTATTATTATTTATTAATTATCATTATTTATTATGTTATTTATTATTTATTGTTATTGAATGTAGCGATCACGTGTAAGCAATTGCATGTCTGCTCTCTGTGCCAAAGATCTAAATTCAAATCCACCCAGAACATATCAAATTTTATTCGATCGTCACCTTTCGAAAAGCAATGGCAAACTACCATGAGTATATATGCTACAACAGCCTCCTTCTAATAGGCCATTGTAGATATATACAAAGAGATCACCACGTCTCTGACAAGAAATACTATTACGGACTAAGAAAAAGAAAAATTATTAAATATTTGATCCTTTTTTTGATAAATTATTAATAAAGTAAGCATTAGTTAATGATTCCTTTTATTAATCTTATATTTTTAATTTATAAATTCGATACTTTCAAGCGACATGATTTAGAAGACCTATAAGTACGAGGCGACTAATTGTTTAAATCATACCTTTTATAGCATGTTGCAAAAAACTTATAATAAATTAATTTATGTTATCGTTATTTATGTTATGAAAAATTAAACATGTAGAAGATAAGGTGATATTATGTTCCCCAATTTATATTTTGTATAACTAATTAATAACTTCGTTAATAATCAATATTCACATTTAAAATTTAACGATTATATTCGTCAAAGTTATTCAGTTAATTCTATATTCAAAGTTATGAAATATTTATTACTTAAAACATTATTTATAAAAATGTAGCGACACTACAATGGATTGAAGAAAACAGGAGTAATATGGTCCTCCTCACAAAAATAGATTTAAAAAATTGACTTTGTTTAAAAAAAAAGTATTAATTGATTTTGTTTAAATAAAAAAGTAACAGTATTATCAAATAATAAATTATATATTTTTAAAAATATTGCAGAATGTATGCAAATGTATATATGTACATGTAACTTCTTCCATATAGAGATTTTACTAAAAATCTATAATAATGTAAATTATAGATCAGCAGTACAGTTGCAATAAATCGAATAATTCTTCGAAAAAGACTATTATCACATTCAGAAAACTACATTAGTAAAATGCTAAATACTATTGTTTGTATGACTCGAAATGTGTACAGCCAAACAGAATATTAAATAACGAACAGAACATTCAAGTATATATATTCGTATATTTGTGTAATAATACGCCCAAGTTTAAGAAGAATGAGGAAGTATGTATTAAATGCTAAAATATACTTGAAAATGTTTCGAAGTAAAAATGCGTTATAAATGTCGGCTATGTAATGGCATATTAATGTCATTGTGCAACGACAGGCTGCTGAACAAATAATGATCGTAAATAATCATTAGAATTCGTAATAACGGACATATTAAGAAAGGCCATTATACCTACAAGGTATATCATCTACCAAGATATCATCTTCTCCTCTAATATTATAATATAAACCTTATATGGATTTATATAAGTATGAACAACCTGAAACATCAAGCTATATAATTTTCAACGTCTATTTGCGTACCAAACATGAAATATAATAAAAAAATAACTTAAATTGTACGCATTCGGCAACTTTCCTCTAATATTTATTCTTCAATATTAACAAAAAAATCTCGATATAATTCCGAGTCCATCGTTCCCTAATAAAAAACTGAGCATTTTGTAAAAAGACTGTTAGACTATCCTAAGACTGTTAGACTATCATAATTGAATGTCACCTCGAATGTTCCCCTTTCACGAGCGATTGCATTCGTGTGAAAACTTCCACTTAAATAGGACTTTCTCTCGCCTACGACAGCAATTTCTACTAAGGTACTTTGCGATCCCATGTGAAACCGATTTTTACGAGACATTGAACGATCATCATTGAATGATTCTCTCCTAGACGCTGACGGCCCTTCGCATGTGCTCGAGCTATATACCTAATTACTACGATTGTAAGCGCGATTCAATTGTTAGTCGATTGATGAAAACAACATCAACTGAAATCAAAAGAAATTCCATTTTGTTCAACGTTGTCTAACACGATGAAAAACGAAAGGAAGAGAGAGAAATATTGCATTGCAGGGGCGATTATGGTATTGTACCGTAGAATTTATGGTGGCTGTACTGAATAGTGAGTCGATAATAAGATCGTTTCCGATAACTATTTCGGTCGTCGTTCTTACCGCGGCACGGCGCGCCGAATGAAATTTATGGCGTACATGAGTAAGCATGGCGAGGAGGCGTCGGATTAACTCTCCCTCGCGCGCAATGAACTTGTGCAGTTGTAATAACGGTTCTTACACCGCGTTTCAATTTGAGTGTGAATGAACGGATGCGAATCCTGTGAAATTATCGACACACGCGTGCATGGAGAAAATTCAAGAAAAATCAAAATATTCAACAAAAGCAGAGTTCGTTCAACTGGTATATACCAGTTGAACGAACTAGTGATATCACTATAGATAGAAATTACACATCTCGCGCGTCACTACATTCAGATTAAGCGTGCAGAGAAATAAAAATTCCGCTGTATCACGTATGATATGCGGGAGATCTCAGGAGGTTAATGATATAAGTTGTTTTGATGTTAGCCCGGATAAATCCCACGACACGTACTGCGAAAAAGAACGCATTAGCCTGCTTAATACACGCGTGCTATGAACCATTATTCATTTCTGTCCGTTGTTTGGGGATATATTCCACCGTCACTAATAAATCTTGATGAGGATTTGTAGCAGCTAAAGGACAAACGATGCAGCGGCATTATGTAGGTCAGGATTATCAGACAGTGCGAAAATCGATACGCGTGCGTTTGTCATTTTTCCGCAACGTAATCTGCAAGTGAAATATGATAAAATATTAGTTATGTCGGACTATCTCTGTCTCCCTCTCCCTCTTTCTCTCTTTCTCTCTCTCCCCCCCTTTCTGTTTTCGCAAGAATAGATTACCAGATTATACTACGCGTACGATAACGAAGCTGCACAACGGGATAACGAAATAAAAAGTGTAATAACGAGTAGTCAACAAATTTTTCAATTTAAATTCATACCTAAATCAAGGCCTGTAATACGAGGCTTATACATCCGCAGTTCGGCTGAAAAAGATGGTATACACGGATAAATTAAATGCAGACGTTGCACGAACAAGATACACACTGCGGTTAGTTAAAAAAAAGCGTGCGTTTGGCATACGTAAACACCATTTTTGTTACTATGTAGAAAAAGTTTATTATGTGATGTTAAATTTTTACAAAACCAGCTTTTAAAACGAACAAAATAATCGTTGTACACGAGGATAAGATTATATATAAAAATTTTTATACGAATGTCATTATATAGGAAGCAATTATTTAAAAAAACAATTAATTATTTAAATGAAAATCAAATTAAAAATTATTGTAAATTAATACTATTACTACTATTATCAAAATGTGTATACGAATAAATGTGTATTATTTCTGCGAAAATTATTATAATACAAAAGAAAAGTTCACATATCGTCATCAGAAAATTATGTGCAAATACCGCAACATTCGGAGAACAGATGAATATATCAACATTTTCAATGTAAAGATTTCTTTTCTCTGAAAGCTGAAGTTCTATTTCATGTTTGATTTTCTCCACGGTAATCCGTCCTGCGACAGAGATTTCGATTACAATTCGAGATTGTATCTCAGAAGGAAGAACAGTCCCGCAATTTTCCAACTTCGGCAAGCATTGAGGTTTATATCGCGGGAAGACGCAGACAAACGTATATAAACTCGTGAAAGCTCATAGAGTTGGTAATTTCAGTGATCGATTTCGCGAAAGTGGATAACGTTGCTCGCAAGAATGAGCATAATTCTTCCACTATAAGCGATGGCGAATGCCAAACAAGTACGAAAACTCAGCGACCCAAGCTCGATACCGCATTATCATAAGAATCCTGTAGTTTGAAGATCTTCGTGATTTCGAAAAGAAAATATAAAAATTCGTCCATTAAAAAGGATGTTCGAACTTTCGCGAATCATAACAGCTTGCGATCGATATAGAAATAAATTTTAAGGATGAAAGTATTATTAATGTTAACTTAATTTAAATGAAAACTTGTCATGCGTGTATTTGCGATCCAATTATAAATTCTAATTTGGCCCGGTATGAATAACCATGCGAGTAAAATTTTTTGTACCATCTGTGATACCTTTGTTTCTGTTTTTTATATTTCCTTTTCAAAAATAATTTTTTTTTTTAATTCATTGTTGTTTGTCTGTTTATATTTTGACCACAGCAGTTTTTCTCTTATCGTAGCATACACGTTTGCGCAGCCATCGTATTCGATTGACAATATTACTGGATCATTCCGTATTCCGTTGAATGTAGATAAAATAATATTACATTCTGCTGCTGTTCTGAAAAATAAGACTGAAATGAAATTGTTTCAATTTTATGCAAAATTACAGCATAAATAATAATAGTACCGATATACACAATATGAATAATAATAATATAATAATTAAAATAATTAAAAAATTGAAAAATATAATTAAAAAATGTAATTAAATGTAAATATAATTAAAAAATAATTAAAAAATTTTGGAATTTTAGAATCCACACATAATAATCGACGTATAAATTATTAACACATAAAAAATGGTCCACAGGTTTTTAATTATAAATATCTTGCTATAAATAATATTTACATTTCGAATAATTTAATAAATATTATTTTTTTATTTAAATATTTATTTCCAAATTCCATTAAAATTTTGCTCTTATATAAATAAGATTTATAATAAGTTAAAACTTAATCTGTCTTAAAAGTAGCTTTACATTATTGAATAATTTCAAATGAATTGAATTTTAATTAATTATATGCTTCATTTAACTTTGACAGCAAAATGACCAGCATTGATTTATATTACTAACATTATTTTAACATAATTAATATTAAACGAAGCTATTAATTAATAATAATTAATATATATATATTAAAGTAATATTGGTTTATATATTAAAGTTTTATATGTATATATATATATATATATATATATATATATATGCACGACGATCGCATTATATCAATTTCATAATCATCATTTTACATTAAATTAATCGTACTAGTATTCCGCAATATAACTTAAATGATATAACGTGTTGCGATTTATCGTAATATCTAATTTATATAATGTTATTGGTTGTTAATGTTAACTAAAAGTAAAATTATTTTTTCAAGATAAATACTTTTAATTCGGAAAAATTTCAGTAAACAAACCGATGTGTCGGTATTTTTTTCGGTCACTCTGCGACGTTGACATCGCAGATACTCCACTACAAAGTTACAAAAACTTCAGTTAAAAACATAATTACCTGACACGGACATATGTTATATTACCAGAGAGCAGGGTGGACAGACGGCCGAAATAGCAACTCGAAAAATTTCTATGAATAATCTCGACATTTTCCAAGCGCAAACGAGTGATTACCAGAAATACTTTTGCATATCATTCATAAACATACGAAATAATAATTAAGGAAAAGTTAAAATGCTTTACCGTATCAAAATAAGGCATCGTTTTTCATTATTAAAATTCTATTTTATTTTACACAATAATTTGAAATTAAATTAAACCGTTATGTCTATTGTAAATACTTTATTATATGAGAGCGACTTATCTGGATACTTGCGTTCTCGATGGATATTTATTCCGCATTTATTCTATTTAAACTGTACATATTTTTTCTTTTATAATGCTGAGTGAACATTCGTCCAAGCATTAACTGTCGTTAACATTTATAGCATACATAACCGTTTATTCGTATTATTCGCGAGAATGCTTTTTATGTAAGTATGCCTCGCATATGATGTCATGTTTACGGTCCATCTACAGCCAACGTCAAACCGGAATAGAGTAAGAACGGGCTTTTTCAAGCTCCCTCATTTTCTGCCTTCTCTTCTTTCGAAAGATAATAGACGCATCGGAGAATAAAACACACATTGTTCCAGGTACACTGCATTGTCTGACGACATCTTCGACACATCGGCGAAGTGTATCTTCACTTATACTTCCCTCTTGTATGGTCTGCGTTTTATGTGTACGATCGAGGTTACAGCCTCCTCTTTCCATCTCTGCTTTGTTACACTTTGATACAGTGCCCTGGTGATACACGTATATACGTCGGCGAATCGTGACAAATGAATTCGTTCCGGGGATACCCTCGTTTTCAAGCTCTCCTATCACGTCCCTCGTCGCGGCACTAGTATCAAAGTCGGGTGCACAATGGCGACTTGTGAGACGAAAGGAAAGGAATCCGAGTCATGCTGAAGCCGTACACAGAGAAAACTGAACCGGATTGTTATCAGCTGCGGAAATGTTATATTAGGATACTAAAGCGCAATTTTCAGTTGCGAAAGGTTATCGAGTCCGTGGAATTGAATCTATTTGTAGAATTTGCGGACTACATCCTAGTAAAAAATTCTCATAAATTTCTCATAATATTTTTAAGAATTCATAATATTTTAAATTTATGAAAATTTTTGAAAAAATGCTTTAAACGTTTTCAGATTTTATAAGTTTTCTTCAGAAATTGTCGAATAAAAAATCTTAGAAATATTTTGAAATTTATATATATGAAGAATTCTAGAAAAGACACTTTCAGTATTTTTGAAAAACATTTCAATTCGTATAAAAAAATCTGAGAATTTTCTAAAAACTTATAAAATTATATAAAAATTCTGAAATCTACATAAAATATTCTGAAAAATTATATGAAAAATTCTTTCAAAAATTTTCACCAAGGCACCCAACAAAACACCGAACTTCCATGTAACATAACTTCCATGTAACATAAATACTCGTATATATTTACGTTATATAGCAGTTATACCTGCGTTTGCTGAGTATTACGTTGCTTTTTGTACATTCCGTTGTATTTCTAAGCAAACATTCCAGAACTGGACGCAAAGCTCGCTGAGCTAATATTTTAAACTTATTGTTAGATATAATATCGTTTATTCGCGGCGGTGTTACGCGAATTGGGTTTATGTAATGTATTTAAATTTAATCTGTCCTTTTCAGGATTGCAGATAACGGCGCGCTACGGGCTATTATTAAGAAACCGTTAAAGTTACGGGCAGTCTTGAAAACTTTCAAAATCACCGAGACAATAACGGTAAGATAATACTGCGCGTCGGTTCACGAACCGCGCTGCAAAGTAATCCGAGCTATAATTATGATAAGCGCCGGCGAGCATCGATTTTCCGATGAAGCAAAATGACCATCAAAAATCCGCCAATGGAACGTGTGAGATCGACCGGCGCATTCTAAAACTATATAACTGATCAAATTGATTGGCTCAACTTTACCTGCGCCGTGTTACTGCCAGCCGGAGGCGGTTTGCAGTTCGCAGATTCACAGGGTAATCTACGCTCCTCGATTGATGCCGAGTAATATTTTCATGCTTTCGCGCTCTTAGAGAATATCAGTTACGCGCGTTTATTGTTAAATGACGCGACTTTTAGCTCGCGTTTACATCCAGTGCGCACGTACGCGTAAAGAACAATTAATCGCTTTGCTTCTCGTATTTTTCACGACTCGCATCGAATTTACGTTTCGGATAGTTTACCTTTTTGAAAAAACGTTAAATTCCACGTTAAATTCCGCCGTCCGCGAATCTGGACTCTTCCAATCGAAGATAACACAAACTGATCTCATTCGATACAGGACAGTTATTTCTATGCTTTCCAGTTTTTCTTCTGCCAATCCGATTCGATCCGATATGAATTGAACCGTTGAACTATTGCTTTTCCCTTTCATGTCACGTAAGCCGCGTTCCACTTCTTTCGCATAAAGTATGCTCAAAGTAATGCTTTAACAACCTTCTCATATTGTATCGTATTCAATTAATCAGCAATACAGCTAGATTTCAAAAGAAAGCTTGTATAGATATTCATTGGTTTAATATAATTGATAAAAAGATTGCAGTTACAAGATTGCACGATATTCTACTTAGATATTGATTGTACGTATAATGATATATCCACAAGCAGAACCAATTACGTCTGTAATAATTCACTTCATTCTTGAAGCGGTAGCAAACGAAGAGGATATATGCGCGAACAATGCTGCATCGAAACGATACTTCCCGGCATTCATAAAATGCTCGGGTAGCTTTACTTATGATTTAAGAGCTCGCTGGAATAATTTATTAACCTCCGCGAAGTGGAATCGCTCGAAGCTCATCACAGAGCTGGTCTCGGTGTCAGGAAAAACTCTAAGAGATTAAGATTTTTCAAAACACCATAATTCAATCGCACGCGACGCGAGTGAGTCGGGCACAATTTGATTTGCACGCGTAAGTACGCGAGAACCGGCGCCGGTCTCTCTCTCTCTCTCTCTCTCTCTCTCTCTCTCTC
>JANQDE010000066.1:675625-688931 GCA_037157785.1 Cephalotes varians
TCTCTCTCTCTCTTTCTCTTTCTCGAACTCGGCTTGGTTTTACCGTTACATATAACGTGGGCTGACCAGTACGTATCGCCGAATTCCATTTCTTCTTCTACGTTCCGGACTGAGCCGTGCGGGTCGGAAGATGTATGGTGTCCGACCGTGCTCTTAGTCTGCGTCAGTAGTCGACGGAGGCAAATGTCTTTATCGATTAAGTTACTGGTTACCGTTCGTCACAATGCGCTCCGCGAAATCCCCGCGAAAGCGAAACCACTTCTCGCTGCCGGAAAGGAATCCCGCGAACGAGAGAAAAGGCACTTCCGCGCACGTCATCGAAAAACCATCCCCGGATTGGTTACTATCCTGGATATCCTCCGGCTGCGCTGGCCAGAAGAATTACAGGGAGAGCCCACGGAACAGCGGTGTACCACTAACCACGGTAAGTAGTGGCGAATGATATATTCGAAGTTGAGCGCGTGGCCCCCGGGCGATATTTCACGGAAGAGTTTCCATTCCCGACGGGAGTCCCGTCGAGCCATGAGAGTCCTCTCCCTCCCCTCCCACCTCGCGAGAGTCTTTGACATTATCGAGATTCCGAAGGCACCTGGAGCGCTGCAATTTTGTTCCGTCTTCCTCCCCCTGCCCTTCTTCCTCTTTCTCGATTCACTTTGTTCCCGCTCCGTTCTCTTATCCGCGCCGCTGTTTGCTCTCCTTGTTTGCAATCCGCCCTTTCTCGCCCTACTCTCTCACCCTTCTATTTCGCGTTCGTTCAGAACATCCTGCGATGAGGCAGGAAACGGGGAAGGGGATTAGGCGGAGCGGGGAAGCTTCCGGAGCCAGGTAATTTAACAGAGACCAGATGAGATAAGATAGCCTCGCGATGGTTGGGTTGGTGTTCTTGCGGTTCACCTTACAACTCGGCTGCGACACCGAGTGAGCCTCCATTCCGTCGTGTAAACACGTTCCCGCGATGCCGCAGCCGTCCGCGTGAGACTTACAAGAAAACGCTCACGCTCGGATCCTGGATCCGACACGAAGAAAGCTCTAGATCCAGAATTTCACGACGTTCCAATAACCCGTGAATTCTTCTACAGGACGAAAACGCTATCGGATTGCGCTTGGGAACGATCGTCGAAATTTCTGGTGCGAGCTATACGACGAAATTCTTTTTTTCGTATTTTCACTTACGGATTTTTTGCGAAAGATTTCTGAGCCGACATGTTCCTTTTGACGTACAAAAAACCCATCTTTTACATTAAGAATGTTTAATCCGATCTATAAAAGTAATTGCATTTGGAGCAACGTACAAATAAATGTTGTTTTTGAAACACATGCCCGTAAACTGACGACATCGCGTCGCTTTCAAAGTGACGAGCACAAATATTCGCGACTTTTCGACGCTCCACACAGAGAAATTAAAAATAAAAGCACAGAGATACGTTTCACGAATAAACAGGCTTGAACGTGTCAAATCACGAATCTCTTAAAAATACCGAAGAAAAATATTTTTAACAAAAATACCGGGAGAAATATATACGAGAAAGGAATAAAAAGTATTATGTTACTGCGAGCTTGCTGCCGTATTTTTTTTTTTTTTTTGAAAGTACACACGGATTATTAAAATACCTTTCTGCGAATATTCTATTGCCATTATATAATTCTTTTTACGTTTTTCACGTTACAGAGTAAGATATTATGTTCGCTAGAGAGAAATACAAAAAGATGTAATTAGAAAAAAGTTTAAAGTGTAAAATAAAAATTCGCTAGATTAAAGTATTTAATTACGTGTTCAATTATAATTGTTTAAAATAAACGTCTATATATAATACACTTTATCCGAGGGACATTCTGGGAATGTCCTTAGGATGTAAGAATCTTCTATCTTTAGGATGTCCCTTGGAAGTCTGTGCTGGGATTCATATTTAATTCATATTAAGTAATAATAATGATTTAATCTAAATAAATTCAAGCCGGTCATATTTCATATTCCGTTATTTTCTTTTTATTGAAAACGCATTGGCATGAGTTTAATATGAAATTTATATAAAGCCGATCGTTCGCGATCTGATGGCCCAAAAATCTTTTGGCCCACTTAATATCCCGGGTCATTTATCGTTCAAATGATCGCATAACTTCGCTGTGTTCTATGAAACCATCGGTTTTATTGACAGCGGTCTGAATTAGGATGGCCGCTGACTGCGAAAGAATGGTCCGCAGCAATGAACCTTTCGTGAATCGCCTTTGAGAAAGAGCATCGTTTCGTCATAAAGGAATTCGAGACGATAGGGGCGATAGCTATATGAAATATGCGGGAATAGCGTGAAATTGCTTCATGGAAAAAAAAACGAGCAACGTTTTGCTTTTAACTAGATAAAGTAAGAACAAAGTGACATACCAGAAATAGAGTGGATAGCACTCGGAGAACAAAAAGAGTTTGCCAAGATAAAAACGAGTAACAATATACACAATAATACGACGTACATACAGCGAAGTGCATGTTAAAAATCATAGAAAATGACGAGGGAGAATCAGCAGCAACATCCGATTACGCGCGCAGATGAAAGTGCCAATCGCACGACGGTTCGTCGTAATCCCTGCTCGTATATGTCTCTCCGGTAACATCATTGGCACAATCTTTAATGGCTCTCGTGCTTGCTCGCAACATTCTCCTGTGGAAGCGTTCTATCTGCGGTATACAGCACGCTCGAATACGTTCCATCTATTTGGCTAACTTTATCCTACGCTCGAGACGCATACTTGAATGCTCGAGGATAGTAGACATCGCGCGACTCTTCGACGTGGGTCCAAGTCGGTTTAGTTGGTCCAATTTTCGTTACCGCGCAGTTAATACAACGTATTTCCAGCTTCGAACTCGGTGAATGATGCTTCAGAAGTGCAAACACTCAAAATGGAAGTTATATTCCCCCTCTTCTCTTCTCTTTCACCCCTTCTCCCTCTTCTGCACGAAGTATACGATTCGTACTTGACACACTGCCGACTAAAATTTCAACAGTCCTTCCGCTAAAATGAAAAACGGGCAAAAATAATTCATTAACTCGTGATTTTGATAAAGACGAAAAAATATTTGATTACCATTATGTACGAGGGAAGAATTTTTTTATCGCGTCAATCTCGAGCTTGCGCGAACGTTAAATATGTAACGTGACATATTTTAACAAGCATTTATTTCAACCGAGTAATTGCTTTATGCAAATTCAGACGTGATTATAATTAACGCATGACTTTCAATGTGATTCATATAAATACGTCCAATATCGCTTGCTGAAATATTCATCTCTACCGAACGCAATGTATCTACAGCATAATTATACCTATGGTTTACTAACGTTATTAATAGGTTAAAAATATGTTATATTGAGATTTCTCTTTATAATTTTACGACTTGATGAAATAATAAATTTGTATATTTAAATAAATAAACTGGAAGCCACACTGCTACTAACAAAGTGTCAACCTGCGAATAATCACTTGGAGTAATTTTTACACCCCAGCAGAAAATAAAATTCACAATCAGTCACAGTTTTGAGAATTTATACTACCTTTTCTTTTTAAATATTGAGTAAATCTATATACATAATGATCTCAAATAATTATGTTTTTAAGGCTTTTACGAGTATTTTCTTTAAAAGCGCTAAGAAATTTACGTTGTCTCCGTGTTTTAATCCATTGTATAATGCCAATATTTCGTGAACATTGCCATTCATTTCATTAGCGAGAAACAATCTGACAGCATCAGGTTGCCTCTTAGCACTGATCTCAAATAAACTGAACAATCAGTAATGTGCAATATGTATTTAATAACAATGATTTTCAATTGGAATATAAAAAATACCTCAGGTAATCGTTTACGCAAAAAAATTTCATGACTATTCTCGGATTAAACGTATCGCCGAATCAAACGTTTGCGGGTAAATTTGTAGAATTAGCGCGTTCGTAGGTTTCAAACATAAGATTTTGGATGTGGGTGCAGTTGCTTCGTCTGCCTTGAGTACTTTTCCACCTAAATTATCAAAGCTGATAACCTATCAGTCCGAATGCTTCTGGCGATCTGGACCCATCAGGTATTAATCACACTTGGAAGGGTCCAATGTACGCGACATCTGGCATTAATTCGATGCTTAACGTTCGGCAGTTCGGAATTCTAGATCTCCGATCTCGCGTAGCAGCTCTGGCTCGAATCCCGCATATAATTTTCGTGGGGCGAGCTCGAGATCAAGAAGCGTCTACAAGAAGAACGATGGGTGTACGCCTGTAAGTAGTATTTGTGAAATATGGTCCCGACGGAAGCGTTTTTATTCGTACACTTTATACATCGGAGATCGCCAAAATTCCGACGTTTCTATTCGCGAGCAAAAGACGCGGAACGAGTAAAGATATGCGGGATTTTACGAGTGACCATAAGACGTCGGAAAATAAATCTGCTTAGCAGCTTTAAGAACCCATTTTGATTATATAAATCTGTTAAATTTACATGCAGTTTAACTTTTTGGCTTGCTGTAACTCGCGAAAAATAAATTGAGAAATCGAAAGTAACTATTAATCACTGCTTGAGGTAACTTCAGTATTAAAATACATTGGAATTTTTGGAAGTCTTGTTTTTTAGTATTGTCATTAACACTCGTAATTTGAAGCAACTTGCAATATATTTTTAAGCTCAAGTTATTTCCAATAATTTTTTCTTAATTGAGAAATTTGATAAATTTATCAGATGAACCGTTGATCAATAAATAATCCGCTATTACTTCAATATCATGATATAAAATTCTGAAACCTCGCCGTTGTAACTATCTGCCAAATATTGTTTACGAAAAGTGCTCGACACCGTGTTCCACTTGTCAGTGAGTCTAAAATTTCGAAAAATCTCACTGTGCTCGGTTAGTCCGGATATCGTAAAAAAATGTCGTTAACTTTTTCACGATGTTCCGGGCGTGAAAATATCAGCGTTTGCTGCGTGCGTCAATGTCGTATGTCACGCTTGATACAAGATCCGAGCCGAAGGCTCAAAGGCTACGTCCTGATTTCGCGCCAACGCGACTTAATCATCTTCAAAGCCTGCTTTAATCGGACCAACTTCCCGATCTGCTTGTAACGAGACTTGTAACTTGTTCAACCCCGTAAGTACAATCTGCGCTGCGTCCTACGTATCCGGGAGTGCTCGTTCGCGTCCACGCCAGGAGTCACCTATCCGTTTAATCGATGTTTAACGATTCGAGTTCAAGAAACTCCGCGACAAACTTACAGCGGCCCGAGCAAACTTGCTCCATGAAGGAGGATCGCCACGAAGTGTTTCGAACGATTCAGATTTCGGAGGCGTGCGGGCAACTCATCTCGCGGCACTGCAACGCATTTTCCTGAATTCTCGAAATCGCTTTGATTTGAGAATAGAAAACACAGGTGTAAGGATAACCGATAACAAAAACAAGGACAGTCACGGGACTTTGTCTTTGTTGCCTCTCTTGTTTTAATCAAGAAATAAATTTTTGTAATTAGAGTAAGGGATCGCCGATATCACTTTGTTTTTAATCTATATTTTTTTCTTAAATAAAAGCTAAAAATAAAATTTTTGAAACAAATACAAACTAGAAAGTTTTCTATCGAATGATATAGGAGTTTTTATAGTACTGTTTTGAATTTTGCTATAATTAACTTTTTCGTAAGATAAGCAAAAATGATCGTCTGATAAAATGAATCCCAAAATTGACATAAATTGCTGTAGACAATAATGTCAAATTTCCTAATGTCAAATTCTTTTTTTTTTTTACTTTTTTTTTAGAGAAGTCATCTGTACAGAATATCTACAAATTTAATGTATATGAGAATTTTTAAAATTTTTTCACTTCGTTGTAAAACGTTTTCTGATTTATGCGTATTTATATTAACCTGTAAGACGCAAACAAGAGACAATATATTGTATAAAGAATAGGTTAAATTACTATCTTATCTTAATATGAATTATGGGTTTTTATTTCTTTAATTAATTAAAGCATCTAAACAGATCATGTTTTTATCAGTATTAAAGTGCAATATTTAATTTTCGAAAAATAAGAGAGTGTCGCTTTAAAAGACCTATGTCAATATCTACGACTTTCTCCTACTACATAATCCACAAAATCGATATTGTATACTAAGCCAATATACAACGTCATAATTTAAATCACGAGCAATCAAAAACCTGACGATTCTCATGAAGCGAACTTTAGAAAAGCGAATAGATAAAGGCTTGATCTACATTTAGCTGCAAGAGTGAAGTTTAGAGGTAGTTAAAAGTACAGAAATTTGAATATTAAAAAGTTACGAACGGGGATGACACATAAAGCACTTTTAATGAAAATCTCTGCAACACGGTTATTATCGTCCTACATTCCGCGCTGTAATTCTCACATAGTAATAATCGGTGAGCGTGTGAGTGGTCAATTTGCTACATCTGTTTAATCCAATATCAAATCCGCAGAAACTCTAAAAACGGTAATTATATCTCGTAATTCGAAGTGCTGTATCCGCAAAACAAAATTATTGAGAGCCAATTCGGTTAAAATTATTTTTTTTGCTCCTATTAAATAGAATTATTTTAATCCTCCGCAAAAAAATACGTGATTATGCTATCCATACGTAAATAAAAAGGCAGTAAAATTGACTTTGTTTTTAAATGAAAAAGAAACGGCAGAACGTTTCTTTCTAATAGAATGGTAATGGAATGATACACATCTGAAGCTAATCTGGTTTTACCTAACCGTGCTACATCGGAGAAAAGAAATCTCGGACCAGACAAGCGAGAAAATTACGTTCCATCTGCGAAAACATCGAGCGAGAAACCACGATTTTAAATTGAACGAATCGCAATGGCTCTCGCGCGCAAACAATCGATAAGTAATCAACGCGTGCCGGTCCTCTTTTCTGCCTTCTTTCAGTCTACATTTCCTACCTAATGCTGTAACCTGGTTTATATTGACGGCAAATAAAAAGCCGCAAGTAATTGGATTTATTATCCGTGAAGAGTGTGTAGTAGAAGTTGTTAAGTGCATCCATCCGTAAGATAATATTGCATTCGAGTTATACATAACGTTATATTTTCTATCTTTTGAAGCAGGATGAATTAAATTTTCACTTTAAAATTACTTAATGATATAAAGATGTATAAATATAGTTTATGTTAAATAAATAAAATAAAATCAAGATTAATAAACAAGCAAGAAAAGTTAGAAAGCAATAAATAACAATTTTATTCAAAACAATAAAAAAACATTTCGACTTTATTTAGTATTCTTAGTCTTAAAAACAAAGAAACGAAGATGTTTCAAATTAAATTGAAATTAACACAATTAATTGAAATGAATAAATAAAAATTTAATTAAACCGAATAAGAGACTATGTCAAAAATCAGATGTATAAAATTATTTATGTTAATATAATTGAAAAAAAATATATGACAGTATTATTCATGACTTCTTCTTATAAGACAAAAAAAGTAACTATATATGATCTTATAAAGATATTAACGAAACAGAGAGAAAATTTTAATTTCTTCCCTCTTACAAAATTTCTTCGATAATGTTAAATTGACTGCTTTGAAGTTGAAAGTTAAAGCAGACAGAGAGGAGAGATTTTGGAAACTTCTCGCTTGGAAGTTATACTTTATAACAATTTTATATCAATTTATGAGTTAGATCGTCAGCTGTCAGATCCAAGAAACGTTACATCTCTGAAATGTTACTGGAGCAACCAAAAATATCCATACATCGAAAAAGACACTAGATAGCTTTATCTTCTTTGACAAGGCAAATTGGTATCTGAAGTGATTTGATTAATATTTTCTAAAGTGTGATTAATTGATTTTTTCCCTGAGAATATGCTCGAACGTATCGGGCTATTAATCTCTTTGTACTATTTTTTCTGGATCTTATTTTAGGCATACCGAAGCTATGTGACAAAAATTGACATTTTATTATCATACACTGGCAAAAGTGATTATTGCAAGACGAGCATACTTGATCGAACAAGGACATAGTAGAAATAGCTCTCTCACAGAAGGTACATTGATTCGCAAATTTGTCTCATGAAAAGAAAAGAGCGCTTAAGAAGCCTCCGATGAAATATTATCGGTGACTAAGGACATTTAAGGGAGTGAGCAAACGAATTTATGGTTCGCTGTCAAATCCCGTGAAGACTACGTCTGTCGGTGCGCTTGGTTGCATGTTAAGGTGTGTGTTTCGCGAGAGCGACGCAATGAGCTTCGCATATCGTCGGCTTCAAGTTCCATTTCGTAAAATATTTCTATCCTGCGTCACGAATGAACGTTGCAACGACGACGTGCTCATCCCAATAAAGCGTCACGAAAATTGGACGCCCTGCGCAGTATAAGTGTGTACGCGCGCGCGCGCGTGTGTGTGTGTGTGTGTGTGTGTGTGCGTGCATGCGTTCAGCAGGTTCCACTTCCATTTTCGCAGACTCGCAAACGAGAAATGTCAGCGCACTTATTCGTGTGTACCACGAAATTTCGTACGCGAAGCATTCCATAGCACTCGGTTACGCTTTGTTGATTTTATACTTCGTTAGAATTCCCCACGTCGTCGCTTTCGTCGGCGGTTTCATTATCTAATGGTGTATGTGTCTTTATTCTAAGCTATAAAACAGAATTATTTTCAAAAACACCAATCTAACACTTTGAAGTGAAATAAGCACTGCTTGTATTATCAGATAGAACGTGAGACACCTCTTTATAAGGACGTCAGATTTGCTATTTCACACATTATTCACGAGCTTGCAATGTATCTCTATGCTAAAAAAAGAAAGAAAGAAGAGAAAGAAGAGACTGCGAATGCAAGAAGAGACAGAGAGAGAGGAAACTATTAAATATTTGTAAGAATTATTCGCGCGTATTTCCCGTATTAATATCATGCATAAATGTAACCTGCCCGAATAAAAACCTTTTCGGAACTTTTCTGCGAGAGTGAGACATATTTCCTAGAATTACGCTACTAGAATACCATCTCATATTTATCTCCTCTACTTGAGAAAGAAAAGAAATTTAAGTCAAAGCAGTGCGGAGGATATAAACATCTGGAAAATGTTTATCAAGTTGATTAGAATAAGATTTGACTAATTATGTTTAATCGCGGTACATGAGTATAATAACAGGATACTCAGCTTTTAATTAAGCCCGTAATTTTATAGACTCAGAATTAAAAGAAAAAAAGGAATTTATGAGAGGAAACCAACTGCGATTTTCGAACATATTAAGATTTTTTTCTTTTCTTTCTTTCATTATTTTAATGATCTGAAGAAAATAGTTGCAAAACATCGATAATTATGCCGTGAATAGAAATTTACTCGATATTTATTTCTTGTGAGTACAAGACACAATATTCCATTATTTACAACACTTTAAGTGAATTCGCTTATTGGCAATCGATTATTTAAATCTATGTGAGATAATATAAAATCGCCCAACCACACATTCAAGCATTCAACTTGCTCGCTTACTGCCCGTTATGAATATTCTAATCGACAAATCCATAAAAGTACGGCGATAAATTTCGCTGCGCTTCAATTCGATTTCTTCAAATATCTTTTTCAGATCAATTTTTATATAATTTGCCATCACGGAAAGAACGGTTTTGCTGAAATATCTAAAAATTTAACTAGAATACAGAAAATAATTTTATTAGATTATCAAAATGTAGGACGCTCAAGTTGTTAGAATGTCAAAACTTTTTGCTCATCATGCTTGAACTTCCTACATAATTATTATTTTGATGTCTCAACAAAATTTTTTTCAGAGCTGTATCTATCTACTTGTATCTTTAGATACTTCGGCAAAATCGTTCTTTCTATACCATATTTCTGTTTTGTCGTGTTATTGTATATTGTATATTGTATATTTTGTTGTGTTATTCAATATCTTTTTCTTAAAGCGCTCTCGAAACATTTACTCAGTTTTTCAATGTCACATATAATGTCGAATTACATCGAATTATGAACATTTCACATTGATATACAAATTCTTACCGCGTTTAGAAGGCCTCATGAATTCCAGAGAAATTTTGAGAATCTCGTTATCACAACGTCAGCTTTCCTAGCAGGCCTGATATTTTAAACCGGTGATTCCGAATTGCACCTTCTTCCTGAAAGCGACAGCCGCAGCTTTTTGTCGGTCTTACCACTTGGCAGTGTTCTCATGCGCGCGAACGGGGTTGCATTTTGTGTGTCCGCGGATACAATTTAAAGCGAAATAGTGCACTAACTTCGCGTAATCATCGAAACGTAATCCTTATTGTAAAATGAGATTTCCGTCGTATTGTCGCTTGAAGTACTTTTGAATTTATTACGGACGAAACAATGAAAAACATAGTTTATGACCGATAGCAATTCGATTAACAGAGTTCTGGCACAGGTATTTAAGCTGCTTTCTGACGAAATTGAACATCACAATGAAAATTCTTTGTTAAAATATAGATAAAAGATATAATAGAGATTATAGTAATATTCTAATGTTTTAATGCGCTATGACACAACAACAAAAATTTACACATATCTATCGCTCTTTGTTTCAAAAATGACACAATTCAAAAAATTCCCAGAAATTTCCCAGAAAAAAATGGAAAACTATTTTTCAACTTGACTGAAAATTATTGATTATTCATATCGGCAAAAAGACTAGACTTTTAGAGACACGATTAATGTTGTTTTTGTCATTCCTTTAAAAAATCACCTTTTTTGAGTTGTGAAAATTTTGATATTATTCTAAAACACACAAAACTGAATTATTTTAAGTTTTTAGCGCATTATGAAGTTCACTTTCGAGTGATAGAATAATGTTTACTTAACTCATTTGTAATGATAACTTGAAAATCACGTTTTTTTGTGTCATTTTTTAAGTAAGGGTACTAAATATATTTCAACATGTACAAATCTATTTATTTTAGTATCTTCAATGGTCGAATTGTTATTGAAAAAAAGTGATTAAAAAAAAGTACACCTTTAAATTATTTGCATAGTTATTTATTAAATGTACTGATAACGATGGAAAGAAACAGCAAATAAAGTATTGGCCAAAGCTTCGAGTTAAGTGTACGATCGTCGCATCGTTTTGTGTATACGTATATATATATATATATATATATATATATATATATATATATATATATATATATATATATATTGTATCAATATTCTTCGGGACATTATAGCGTTAGCCGCGCAAATTGCTTTCCGCAAACGATATATAATGAAAAGCATCGAACTGTAACCACTATGACTTTTAAAACAATTCCAAAAATTCTATAATAATATATTTATAAAGAAAATATGAAGTTATAATGAGAGAGTACATTAAATAATTAGATTGTTATTTTAACTCTGTAAAAATAAAAGAAAAATAGGGCAAAAAACATTTTTTTGTTATTTTTAATATAATAATAGCAGCCACACTCGTTTGAAACTGTATGGTTTAATAAAATTTGCATTCAAACCGAGGCACTAAAATAGAATGTTTTTTTAATCTAAATTTCATTAAAATACCTTTATCTGCATACGATATCACGATGAGGATTGAGTATAATAATGATTTAATAAAGATTTCTTTGTAGAAAATCTCATTTTATTTAACTTAGTTTCCACGATATATATAATCCTTAAACTAATTTGGAGAATGAGACGCTGCCCAGGTGCTATCTTCATGTAAGAAATAATGGTTATTATCGATCGGAGATAAAGCTGACATTATCGCGTATGCACGGAAAATTACGGGATGTAATTTTGATGAGATATTAAAGACGTCTACTCTCGTCGGAGAGGAATAGAGGCCGACAGCGCGATCGTAAGCGTATGTCTCCGTGACAAACGGGAGATGCACGTCGTTCCAGATACTTTCAAATTCAATACCTTCTCTCGAGTAGGCAAAGGGATCGATGAGCCGAACATTTTAATTTTGGCGAGAATCATATTCACGACTGAGGCTGGATTGGAACGAATCCCGACGCGGTTGGCAAGTGGGTGTAAGAAAGAGAAGCCGCAGTGGAAAATGCGGGCGACGCCGGATGGGAGGTTACAATTCCATTTGTCCCATTTCAAAGTGAAATAGCTTATAATGTCGAAATAAAACGTCCCAGAACCGCCCGGTTCTTTAGGAGTGTCTGAAGTCGCTCCGTAAGAGTCGGGTTAGAAAGATATTCCAGACCGAAGATGGGCGCGAGATATGGAAATCTCTCTCAGCGATGGCTGGCTCGGTTCTCCCAGCTATGATAATCCGATCTAGAATCGCATACTCCATCGCTTTTTTTATCCGATAATGAGAAGTTATCTGTCGTGCGGGAGAAAACGGTATGTATAATATATTTAAGCGAACGCATTTTTATCCGATTTATAGAATTATTTTCTAACACGAGAATTTTTTTCCATTACTCTCGTCTTGAATTTTTTGCGAAAAGATTTTTACGTAAATGAGAAAAAAAAGATACAGCGTTAAGCCACAAGTAGTAAATTTTTAACAATTTTGCGCGTAGCTCAAGTTGTATTCGCACCCTTCGTACTATTTGTAGGATTAAAATTTAAAATAGACGTTCAAAACAGAAGTTAAGACAGACATTTTATGTTTTCTCCCTTGTTATTAGCCACGTAAATAGGTCTTTGTATTTCCCTGTCGTGCATTTTGCTGCATCGATGCTCATGCAGAGAAGGCATTAAGTGTGGAAAAGCTGCCGCTTTGAAAGAGAGTGAAACGCGCCGCGCGACGTCGGCATGGCCGAAAGACATGACGGGCGTAATGAAATTTCCTCGGCAAACGAGCGGCGCCAAACTCTACGCGGTAACGCCGTTGTTACGCTCCTCCTTTCGAACTTTCCGCATTTGTTAGCGCACAGGCGAAGTGATTCACAGTATCTGGTGTAAAGAGCCGTCGCGAACTTTCCCCCGCGTCGCATCCCCACTGGCGTTTCACCCCGGTGTTGTCTCCGGGTATCTCCTCGACGCGAACTCGGCGGAAGGGTAGAAAAACGCGTCCTGCAAGCCGCACCCGGAAGTAGCCTCGAGTTCCGTCCGTTTACGATTCTCCGGATTGCGCTAAAACCGGAAGTGGAGTAAGAACAGAGCGGTCCGATGGAAAGTCGAAGTTTCAGCGCGACGAGATGCGATTCGTGAGACTTTTCCCCGATCGATCTCGGGATAGAGGGAGGAAGGAAGAAGAGGCACGAAAGGATTGCCGGTGAGGGATAATGATTCCCTGCGAAAACGTGACGTCCCTCGTAAAAAAGTACTATTAGTGTCACTACTAGTGTCACTACTAGTGTCACTACTAGTGTCACTA
>JANQDE010000066.1:689971-760419 GCA_037157785.1 Cephalotes varians
ACCAATTTATTAAAATGCTAGTCAATTAAAATTGTGATATTGCTATGATTTTGTCGGGAATAACGTTTCTAAGTCCGAAGAAGTGAGATTCCTATATTACAATAATAGTAATACCACTAGTGTCACTATTGCGAATTTACTACTGCATTATTGATAGCGACACTAGTAGTGACACTAGTAGTGACACTAGTAGTGACACTAATAGTACTTTTTTACGAGGGGAGCGATCAGCAATTCCGGCGGAAAGGACGACTCTAATCCAGTTCGGTTGGTTAAGAATAATTTCCTACTTCTGAGTTACCGGGTAAAACGCTGACACCTTTTCGTGACTGCTTCTCGTCTCTGGAGCTGATTATGATAAATAGGTTAACAGACGATCGCGTTTGTCGATCTAATTTCAAGATAATCGAACGCGTGAGCTACATTCCTTGTATTCGGACGTGATCTTTTTAAATATATATGACCAGTTTTTATGTGAACATAGCATAATTTTTACTGTACGTACTTGGCGTAACCAAGAGGTTTTTAAACTTTTACAACAACGTAATAGTTGAAGGCAACATTAAAATCGATCTCTTGAAAAAGTAGACAACTTGCGTTTATTACGTTTATGAGTTATATCCATCATGTATTATCTGAGGCGCGATTCCCTACCGGCTATCAATTTTCTTTGGAGAAATGGAAGAAGATACGCTGCGCTACAGGAACGTCAATTTTACCGGCGGAAAAGGGGATACACGTGCGTCGTTTCCGCTCAAAAATATTTTACTGAGGGAGAAAGAGACTAGAAGAGGTAACGTGGAGGCGAAGGAAAAGGAGAAGGAACGCACTTCTTCGGGCGCGTACATCCCCGTGTCCAACCATCCCCCTCACTATTCTCAACCAGTCCCGAACAGCGCAAAGCTCCCTCTAAACTAGTTCCTCATGTTTCACAATCCCGAATGAAACAATTGAGTGCATTCGCACCGTCCCTAGAGAGAGAGAGAGAGAGAAAAGACAAGTGAGTACCAGCCAAATAGAAACGTACAGGTTCTACAAATCCACCGAGGAAGGGGAAGAGCATTTTCGTTCAAAGCGGACAGAATGATGCTTTACCTCCCCAATGCGTTTGAATGGAAGCGACCAAGCGCGACCCTCTTCTTTTCTACATCTCTGTGATCCGAATATGGTAGAACATCCTTAAACCAACGAGTGATCAATACTCATCGGCTTAAAGTCGATAACAGAGCCATTTCAGAGCCTTCGCGAGAGCACGTGGAGACACGGACTCACGATCTAACTTCACACATTTAAGAATCCAAAAAAATAGAGAGATATTACTATGTATTTTCTTTACACCATTTGTGTAATCAGCTCATTATTCATAAAAGTGTTAAGGTACGAGCAAATATAATTATCAAAAACTGAATGGTTTATACAATATTTTATATTTCATGTCAAAATATGCCAGTATATAAAGTAAAAACTAACTCGTAAATTATAACTTAATTTTTTTATAATTCTATTTGAATTTTTATGCGCAAAATAATTAGAAGAATTATTCATATTCGTATATGTAATGTATTATTCGTATATATAATTATATTATGTGAAAAAAATCAGATAATTTCATTTAAAAAATGGCGATGACTTTAAAAAATCGGCTTTTTCGAAAATTAATATTTTACTATTATTTATTCCTCTTCAGATACACAAATAATTTTTATTCCTACTAGACATCACAAACGCGCTGCGCGCGCGCTATTTAACACTTTATTTTTTTATTTTTTTACAAAGAATAAGTATAATATAAATCAATCACGATAACCTGACATTTGCTGTCAAAAAAGTACGATCCCTGCGCTGACAATTACTTTCGCGGCACGAAATGAGCAAAGCAAAAACTAGTCATCATCGCGGAAAAGTGGTAACAATTAAATCTCTTATATATCTTTTTAAAAGCGGAACTTTTTTATATCTAACCATTTCCACGTTATTTCAGTGGGTTAGTTAAAATGAGACATCCTGTTCCGAGATATATGTATATTTTTTATTTAAAGTTGTAGAATTAAAAATATAAATATATATATATACATATAATACTTTTTTTAGTTTTTAGTTTTATAATTTCACGCACAAAAATTTTGATGGAAATGAATTTTTTTCTTAATATTTACACGTATGAGAAAAAAGTATATACTAAACATAGGACAAAACTTGTCAAATTTCATAAAATGTTACAATTACACATAGTCTTTGTATTAATTTATACAAAATTGTTTAAGAATCGCTAAAGTTTTCTTTGTTATATCCGTCGACATCTATAAAATCAAACACAATTTTCTTTCTCTCTTTCTCTCTCTCTCTCTCTCTCTCTCTCTCTCTCTCTCTCTCTCTCATCGTTAACTGCGTTAAATTCCAGAAAGGCAAGAGTGGTCGAAACAACGTTTCGGCGTTAATCGAAAAGAAATGTAAACCGAAAGTTCTGACAGTAATCATCGTAGAGGCCGTCGGGCTCCGGAATCCGGAGGCTGTGTTTCGCGCTCGTTATTTCAAGATGGTGCCGTCTCAGCCATCGTGGGGGAGTCGGTGGAATCCTGGCCAGACGGTCAAACGGTCTCACCCGCGCTAGTCGTGCCGCTGAACGTGAAATATCCGCGCAGGCGGAAGTTATAAATCACTTGGCGGCGGCAGTGGCGGCGGCGACCCAGAAAACAGAGGCAGTAAGGGGATTCCGTCGCCCATTCCGTTGCTCGAGGTCGCGACGTAATTTCATTTTATCTAGCAGTCGGCTATCTAACCGAAATTCTTCCGTCGCCTATCGGTACATATATATACACACATACACACACGATCGCCGACTACACAACAGTAATCGCGGGGGTTGCTCTACGTACACGTACGCGCGGATAACGCGGGGGATGAAACAACCAACACGTTCCGCCTCGGCTATTTCGCCTGTCTTCTTATTCGCTTCGCTGTGTTCCTCAGGACGTACATACGTACAAGCGGGATGAAATGCGGGCGTGGATACGCGGGCGTACCTTTGACAGGCGAAGTTGATGTCGAGAAGAACAGGTGAAAGAAGGAAAAAAAGGAAGCCCGTATGCGTAAGATAGTGTCTTGCCGCTTTTAAATGTTGCGCTATCCCGACGCGCGAGGCATGACAGACTCGACAGTTTTAGAACATTTTTCCTTCTGCTTATTTTGTAATATTATTTTATAATATTATAGACAGACACGTGCATATTAGTATTATAGAAAATAGCTTCAACCACTATCTGGCAAATTCAGAGATGTAACGATAAAGCGAAGAATAAACGGGATATTAATAGGAGCGGTAATTTCGCCGACAGAGAGCAACGCCGCAAAAAGCAATCCTACGCGAATAAAGGAAATGCGCCGTAAACGTTTTGCATTCAAGTATAATCAGAGATAATTCATTTACAAGCCGATTTAAATGCGACAAAATGCTCTTCAAGATGCAGAATTCCTAAAATGTCTTCGGGGCGACAGTTATCTTCATTCATAATAAGAGCACGGATAAAGCGAATCCGATGGCAAGTGGAAATCTCGGGGATAAATGCATACAATAAAAAAAGAAAATAACATAACCGCGCTATTAAGATTTTCTGCGAGTATCATGGTCTTCGTGATCTTCTTTGCTGAAGATCGTGGCAACGGAAGACAAAGACGCAAAAAGAAATTACGCAGTTATCTTTGAGTCTCTTCATCTTTTATTTAGTTTATTGATTTAAAAAAGAAATCACTAATATTATTGATTTATTAAACTAATAGGTCTTGCCGATCGGACGAGACTCTAATTAAAAATTTCCTGACGAAATAATAAAAGATAGATCCGATAATATCGCTTTATTTCATTAATTTTCTCACTCCTATATAAATATCGAAAGCTGTATTTTCTTATAAACTTTTTTCGATGTAAACCGATGTAAACCATCAATTTGAATTGACAAACGTCTTCAACTTTTGCAAATGTGAATAATGAATTTTTAAATAAAACTTAATATAAATAGTGGAATTTTATGTATATATATATATATATATACATAAAATTTCACTATTTATATTAAGTTTTATATATAAAATAGACAGCTTGATTATTTTTCTTATCTTCCTTCATGCGTGTATTACATCTTTAGTCTTTGCAAATATGAAAGTGAAATTTCAAGAAACTTAATATATGTATTTAATATATGTAATGAAATTGTTTAATAGATAGCTTAATTACTTTTCTTATGCGTGTATCTTTTTTTATTGTAATGCGTGTATTTTATGTATAATGAAAAAATTTATGTACAAAAAGAAATAACGACAAATAAATAGCAAAGAAATATATAAGAAAAGTCAGAGAATGAACAAAAGTAGATGAAAGTTTAAATTATATTTATTAATATGAACAATACAATAAAACCAGCATGTTTCCACATAGCATTGTAATATTGCCTGAATATTGCCATGCAATATAGAAATATTTCTAGAATATTGCGGCATATTGCAGCAATATTATAGCAGCATTGCAACAATGTATGGATGTCCGCTTTTTGTAGTATTTTATTTCCATACTGTCACAATATTATTGAGCAATATATTCATCGTATTAATATAGCCATTTAAACAGAATGAATAAAAACCAGAACATCTGAACTTCAAGAGTTAAGTTTTCAAGAAAAAGTCTCAGATCAAAGTGTCTGAATTCAAGTCCATGACTTAAAATACTTCAAACTCGATTCTCAAAATTTTATGGATCAGATGTTCTGGTACGTTTTATTCGCTCTATGTAAATATGTAAACTGGCCTGATTTTCATTGAATGATTATTTAAATTAAATAAATTACATTTGGGTGACAATTATAGCTTATGTTTTTTCTCAGTTGAAAATTGAGATTTGAAACGGCAAAAAAACACAAATAATATGTTTGTAATAATTTGTATGGCATTATTTATAAAAAGACATGTATTCAAGTAAAATTTTTATTTTGCCAAAAATGTTTTCTAGTGGAAAATTATTTAAAAAACTTTAACAATTGCTAGAAAAAAATCAAACTGGAATCATTATAATTGTCATCCTCTATGGGTATAAAAATATGAAATCAATATAAAATGCACATCTTTTAAATTCGAATATGTTTTGTATTCTAAATTAGTACACCTCTACACTATAAAATCCAATACAAAGTATTAATTATTATTATTAATATTATTAACAGATCTTTTTTTTCAATATTTTTTGTAATAGAGTTTAAAGTTAAACATTTATTCCTATTGCTATAATTATTTAGGCATTTTTCATGAAAAAATTAATATACAAAATGACGATTAATCAAATTATATTAATGAGTAAAAAAATAAATAAATAATCATGCGCATGACTCTGTTAGTTCGTAGAATATATGCTATGTGTACGTGCAAACCAGAAACATTGCTGCAGCAATATATTAGCAATATTGAACGTTTATATAAAAGCACGGCAACATTGCAATGATATTGAGACAATATTGCTTGGCAATCTGTACCAATATGGTGGTAATGTTTTAGCAATATTCAATGCTATGTGAGTTTCGACTTTATTTAGTCATTTTCAGTTGATTGTATATAAACATAAATATAATTAAGTTAATAAAAAGAATTATAACAATTAAATAGAAGAAAACAAAATTTAAAATTTTACTAAAAGCATCATAACATCTTTTTTATGTTTACACATTCGCTACCACGCATCACATATGTGTGACACGGCGGTTCGTTTCGAGAGCCCGGCGTCACATATGTGCGACATTATCCATATATGTGTACAAGTTGATTATCAATTATTTATTTGTTTAGCGATAGTTGTTGATTACCCATATTATCAATTATTTATTACTAAGCTTGCAACGAATATTCAGCCTATTCGGCCACTTTTTTGCTATTCGGCCGAATACTGAATAGCGAGATACTGCAACGAATATTTGGCCGAATAACAAATAGTACAGATTTTTTAAAAAGTTAATAAATTTGTGATAAAGGTTTATTTAAATTAAATTAAACAAAACATAAGTGAAAAAAAATTTTTTTTTAAAGTTGTTTTAATTTAAAAATATCAAATTACAAAAGTATAAACTACTTTTTAAACAAAATCAATAAAATTTTAAATTTTTTCATTGCCAACTGTGATAAAAAAGAAACAAAATAGAATTCTAAAATTATTATTTATTTATTTATTTATTTATTCACTGTTAATTAAAAAAATTAGTTATATTATTCATTCTTCATTATAATTAAAATTTAATAGAAGCAAATTGTGCAAAAATAACAATTTTTCCTCATTTTTTAGGAAGTAATTTAGATCCATTTTCTTCATATACATTTCTCCGGCTTCTGGAAACAGTCTTTCAGAACAGATGCTACTGGCAGGTGCGGATAAATATTTTGAAGCTAATTTTGACAGTAAAACTGGAAATTAGTTTTTGTTCGCAGTTCACCAAATATAGGGATGTGATTGGACTGGAATACATTTTATTTTCAAATACATATCTAATTCAATAGCAGTCATACTTTTTTTATTTATCATATTATCATTTCTGGAATTCTTCTCTGCAATCAACTTATCATAACATTCCCAAAAAGTGTGTGGCTGAGAGCTTTGACCATTCTCTTCAGTTCTTTTTTTTTAGACTTCACAGAAGATGATTTCGTACTATCATCATTGCTGCTTTCGTATGCTGATATTAGAGACTCAAGTAAAAGGTATCTTGCTTTCTAAACTTGCAGCTGGTAAAAAAAGCAGATTGGTAAAAAAAGTCTTCTTCAAAATAAGTCCATACACAAGACTTCTTTTTAATACTCATATTTAAATTAATTTTTAAAATTAAGCACGAAATCACTCTAAAACTATTAAATATCGTCATCAAAAAATAAGATAGTTTTTTTACGTTACGTGTGACAAAGTGAACTAGTTGAAACAAGTACGCGACGCGGCGACAAAGCGGCATATCGACGCGAAAGAAAGAGAGAAGTAAGGGAGGACACAAATTTTCACGTCAAATCTGTTGCGCCGAATATTTGCTGAATATTCGGCTATTCAGCTAGTGTACCCGCCGAATATTTGGTATTCGGTCAATGGCCGAATAGACTATTCGTTGCAAGCCTATTGATTACCCATATATATGTACAAGCAAATATATGCGACATACGTAAAAGAAAGACATGTTGCAAGAAAGGCATAGGTCTTAGCGAGGGTTTTTCCAACTTGACTGTCGTAGCGAACGTGTTAATCATCGATAAATAATTTTATTATTGAACATTCTACTATATTCAATTCATTTATATATCATTGTTCGATAACGAACGAAACTTCATTAATATCTGTTTGACGCATAATTTCAACTTTTCTACCCGGTAAAAATTTTCTATATATAAATATATATAATTATATACAAAATATGTTCATATATATTTTCTTTTTCACACAACATAAATAATTTCTGTTCATATATACAAGCTAAATAATGATAAGAAGAAATAAGAAATAAATAAAGAATATAAAGAATAATTTTAATATTGTTCTTTCATAAAAAGTTAAAGTAAAAAAAAAAGAATAAATTGACTATGTCCTATTTATAGTTTTAAATATAGTTATTTATATTTAATTTTCAAATTATTTGGACATTATGCATATTCAAATTGTTCATGACTTTGGCATACATGCAATTTTCATTTTTTTGAAATTTCACTTTTTTACTCTTTCTTACTTTTAAACGAAGAAATGGGTTCGATTTTTTATTTTGAATCACTGACTTTATTTATTGTAAATTAATATAATTAAAGAATTGTATAAGTTTATTATAATTTACCTATGTTTTTACCGACGTCGTTATATTTTATGCGTCTAACCTTTGATATAACTTTGAATAAAATTTTAGCTAATTTTTTTTATTTAACTGTTTTAATTTATTTTCTTATTAATTTAATTATATTTACAGTTACATACATACATACAAAAAAAATGCAACTTTCTTTTAACCACTATTATGTTTACTGAGAGGATTATGTTTGACATAGTAACGTCAGCTGTTGCATAATGGAAGCACCACTTTTGACATATAACGAAGTTCTATTAGTGGTTTTACATTCTTGTTAATCGTGTTAAAAATGTTTGACAAGAAAAAAATACGATTCGCAATAATGGTTAAAATAGAGTAGCATCTCTTTATAGCGCGTACTGTACAAAAAATAACTAATAGTAAATTCGATTGGACGCACTAGTACGCACTGGTGCACATTAAAGCAGTTGTACACTGATCTAATCTGAATGTAAAAGTGAAATATCTCATATAATAAAATGCTTACTACATATTTTACCAATTAGCACAATAAAGTGTATTAAAGATTTCATAGTTTAACCCGTTTCTTTTTATATTAAACACATATCTTTACGTCAATTAATTTGTATACAACAGTTTTAATGTACACCAGTGCGCACTGAGTGCGTCCAACCGAATTCGCTATAAGTAAGGTATAAACGTATTGTTTTTTATATATATATATAATATTTATATTTATATATATATATATATTATATTTATTTATATATATATTATATTATATTTATTTATATATATATTTTTTTTATTGTTTATATTAATAAATATAATTTAAATTTTCATATATTTTCTATTTTTGCTCATTTTTTTATTTTCCTTTATATATTTCTTTGTTTATTCAAAAAGCAAAATTTATCTATTAATTATTAAATAAGCAGCAGTAATGAGAAATAAATAATTTGTATTAAAATATTTCAAATAAATTTCGAATAAAAAATTTACATTTCTTGTAATCTTTTACGAAATTATACAGTAAAAAACTCGAGAGTTGCTATTAAAAAATCGCAACTGGAATGCGTTTGGAAATTCAGTGACAAGCTGATGCTGTTCTTGCAACTTGTCATCGAACGTGTTAAAAGTTCTAACATTCGCACCTAGCGCAAACGGCTGATGTAGATAATTTTCCAGCCCTGAGGCGAGCGTGTTAAAAGTTACTCTCTTACCACTGCTATAGGAAGTCGATCATCGTTATACTACTAATATCCAGTTTCCGATAAATGACGTTTTCGCTCTCGCTCCTCGTTTTTCAATCTCTTCAACGTGAGTGAAAGTAATTGCGGTTAACGCCAATTAATCTTGTCGATTTAACGAACGTCAATCATCCCTGCCAATACGTAAAAGATACAGCGCGCCTCCAGTTTAAAGAACGCGGTACCTTTAACAGCTCGGAATAAACTCGACAATTATCTACGATATAAGCTACGATGAATTTCGAATCGGCTGAATTCCCGATCTTATTCTTCGATCATAAGATCATAACTGAGATCATAACTGTCTACTTTACAATGATAAATTCACTCGTGCGATGGATATAAAATAATACATACGTACATTTATAAATATAGTTTGAACGAAAAGGAAGCGAAAGCACGTGAAGCAGGTACGTAACTTGTATGTATATATACGTCAGAGGTAGGTCTTGACTCTACTTTACTAGCGTAAAACAAACCTCGCGGAATTGCGAAACCAAGCATCTCCGTGTCATCTTTGAAACTGACTGCTTGCTACGTGCGACGAAAATTCATGCAGAGCGAGTACCTATAGCCGACGCGTCTCTAGCGAATAAGCCAGCGAGGAGAATTCAGGTAGATAGCACGGTGAAACTTCCGGTCAGAAGTTACACCCGTCGCCGGGACTTGGCGGAAACTTGCTCTCACCTTGAGAGAGAGAGAGAGAGAGAGAGAGAGAGAGAGAGAGAGAGAGAGAGAATCGGAGGGTGAGCAAAGTAAGAAAGAGAGATTACAGCCTGAGCAACGAAGCGGTTCGATAAATAGTGCATCATTAATACAGTTGCTTGATAAATTTGCGTCGGTTTTATTTGCAAGCCAGCGATAGACTACGTTGAAATTTATATATCTATTCAGGATGTACACTATTACACTAGATGGATACACTGCTTGAATTTGTAGATTAATTTTATTATGTCAGTTAAACGACCTTAGAAAACGACTTCTTAATTTTTTTCAAAAAAGATATAGTCTTTCCGTTGCTAAAAATTACTTCAAGAATTACCTATGCAATTTCTGCTTCTTATTAGTTTGATCATTTAATATTAATCTTCTAGCGTGCACTTCGGGAAATTAAACTTACTTATTAAAATAATTTTGCACATGCTACATAATTTTCTTGTTGTAACTTATATATTAATACGAAAACTTTTTATGTATTAATATTGAAACGTTACTATCTCAAGTTTTATAATGTAAAACTCTCGAGCAAGTTGAAATTTGAATGTAATGCGCCAGATGCAATTTCGTTAATGCGCAATTTCGAACGTCCCGATAAGCGAACTCCCTTCATAAATTGTTCTTTTTACTATAAATGCCTCACGTATAATAATATCGTTAAAAGTAAAGTGAGAAGCTGAGGAATCAGTCAATTAATGTAACTATTATAACACGTGTAAATCTACGTGCCTAATTATACAGATTAAACTTATCTCATGAACAACTCAATTTAGGAACTCCGGGATGGTTTCTTAAGTATATAATACAGTATTGTGGCGCTCCAACTTCCGCTTGTGCTCTCTTCTAGCTCTATAAATTGTACGCGAGTTTCCTAAGTTAGCATTCTAATAATTTCTCTCAGCTGGTAGTTCTGTGTATCTTGAAAGTTCGTGATACACGGTAAAGAATAGTAATAACTGCGCGCATTGACGCTAATTACGTCTATTAATTACGACGCTAAATACGAAAAAAGATAAACGAATCAACATCAATCAAAATAATAAAATATGTAAAGCAGCAAGTTTAATATCGATCGTTTTTATTCAATCAATACTCGTATACATGATACTCTGATAACATTTTTTTTCATTCAACAATTACGTGGAAACTTTTCATACATTAATGAATACGTGTTGGCATTTATAACGCACTTATTTTAATCTTAAATCTATGTATCGTTTAAAATAGCGTCTTTAACGAATGAGATATAATTGTACAACATTTGCAACTCGTAGTTAGTTTAATATACTTATATGATTTAAAAATACATTTAACATTCATATCGATATCTGTATCACTTTTATATTCTTTTTTCAAGAATTTATTATTTAGTATGATTGTGTTAGAATCCCTGATGAAATTATCTACAATTTTTCTTTTCGTTATTTATGTTATCAAATTCTTTTTTTTTTTTTCAACAAAATCATCAAAAATAATATTTTCAGAATTAACACGGTTTTCTTTTACATCTTTTATATATATATATATATATATATATATATATTTCAATCACTCAATTATTAAATAATTCTATCAGCAAATCAGTAATTAAATATAATTTTAAAAACTAATAATAATAATTACAAATACAAATACAGTTTTTTAATGAAAAATTTTTAACTTTTTGTAAATTAACATTTTTTTTCTTTAAATTTGATATTTTCTTTGGAGAATTTTGGGTCATTTCTGAAAAGTTCTATCGGAAAATGCTATAACTCAAATTGAATCTGATTAAAATGAAAAAGTTATTACGAATTTTCATATAACGAAAATTGATGTGGAGTTGTTAACTTTCGACAAACAACAATTCATACGTGTAAGTAGTAGACTAATAAGCGAGCAATGAAACAAGTTTCGGCAAACTTTAATCTCTTCCAGTGTACTTTGTAACTCCTCGTTTTATTGATGAAAGATTGAAGTTTCATCACGCGCTATCGGAAGTATTTCGATCTTCATATCATGAATAACAAACTCGCACGATTTAACTTATAAACTTTTAATATTAATATTGATGACATTTCAATCACTTTCACAAATGCAATATAAATAAATACAATTTTAATTATAGCGCAATTGTAACTTGCGAGTACAATTGTAATAACTTTTCACATATATGTTATTACAATAATACAAAATAAATATAATAAAAATATATTTTTTAAATTTTGAAACAATATAAATTATTCCAAAACTTAGACAATTTTATATCGTTACTCATTTCAACGATTTAATTACGCTACAATATATTTACTCAAATGTCAAATGAATGATTAGAATCATATACAAAAATCCAATAATAAATTGCATTTACAACAATCCTTTATTATCATTAATAAAAGCACTTTTATTTACGTAATGTTCATAATTTTCAATTAGTCTGTGCTCAATTTAGAATTAATATATCCCAAGATAGCGAGATGAGTGGAAACTTCGTATAAACTGCACGGTTAAGATTGATTACACTCTCTCCATAGCACGCATAATTCTATAAGCTTACCTGCTTATTTACGCTCTCAGAAGCTCATCTCGTAAAGTAAAGCAATTCAGAACGCTAAGTCACAATTAACGACATAATGAAAATGCAAAATTTTTTAAGATAACACATTTGTTAAATATAAAGATTTCCTACAAACATTTTCCTATAATTTTATAAAAGACAATCATTGACTAGTCATTTTCAAAATTAGAAATTTATGATCTTAAATTAGTTTCCTAAATAATCTTAAGTAAAAATCTTAATTAAAATTAAGTGAGAAGTAAAATATTTTATTATCTATTTGCACTGTCGAGTCTTATAATAATGTGTCAAAGTTCCATTTGTAATTAATTCTCAAAAAAAAGAGAAGTTGCTGAGACTAACCAGCTGTCATTTTCGAATGTATTCAATTATTGAAAAAAAAAACAAAGATTACATTGAAAAGAGGAAAATCTGCAGTTTTTAATGGGCATAAATAATTTAACAAAATGTTTTTATATCTAGTTCTATGTTTCTATATAGTTTATTTTATTGAAGAAAAATGAAAAATAATGCTAATAATCAAATATTTCGTTAAATTTTATACTTATTAAAAACTGCAGACTTGCCTCTTTTCAACGCAATTTTTGTTTCTTCAACTGAATACATTCAAAAATGACAGCTAATCAGTTCAATCAGCAACACCTTGTACCTTCTTGCTCGCAATATTACTCGTAATTTTGTAATTGTGTCCTTTGTAAGTTATCTCGTTATAAATAGTATATGCATAAAATATACATTTATATATATATATATATATATATATATAAATGTATGTACATATTCTTATAAACAGTTACAATTACTAAATATTTTTTCATATACAATCAATTTCACAAGAACGTATACACTACGTCATACAGTTCTGTATTCAATAAGTGAGAGGATCTTGAGAGTTTCAGTAAAAAGAGGGGGAGGGGAATTCTTTATTTCATATAGTAGATTTGTTAGTAGTTTCACATTTGACGCAGATCGTAATCCAGTCGTTTGTGTCCCGCCTGAAAGCTCGAAAATGACATCACGACCTTGTGTGGATTGGCCGGCGTAGTCCTTTGATGCGATCGAAAATGTTTGGGCGTTTATGAAAAGGAAAGGGAGAAATGAAAAAGAAGCTTGAAAGAAAACGTTTATATAATCTGAAGGAGCTATATTAATCAAATTTGACAAATAGAGATCATTTTCTCCTAGCTGAAAAACTAGTTGAAAGCATGCCCAAACGTTGTCAGATTAATAAATAACAGGAAATTAGATGATATATTAGATAATAACGGGAGAGAAATATATCATTGAATGTACTTTAAAACACGTTTTTTAATTCTCATAAATCTTGTAGATGTAGTATGTACGCTCTTGTGAAACTGACTGTAATTTTTTTTTAACATTAATAACATTTATTTCATATAGCATAATACTAAAGCATTAATTAATCATAACACAATTATTTATAGTTTTATTCATCCAAATATCACAAGAAATTAGTTTGCCGATATACACACATTATATCTCGATTATGCTCAATATATTAATCGCGCTTATGATTAAATATATATGAATTCTGATTATATAACATCATCAAAAATATGTTACATACGGTCAAAAGTGATTCGTTTTAATTTCTAAAATTTCTGTTGCGACATAAATCGCATATCACACTTTTCAAGTAAGAAAAGATTGACTTATTGAACACCTTGTGCGTATAATAATATAATGATAGAAAAAATTAGCAATTTGTCGCAGAATAAAAAACACTTTTAAATTATGTTTAAATTTGGTTTGGTTTGTCGTTACTTGAAAACAAGTAACATTGGAAGACAATAGCAGTATAAAAAGAATTTTATAAATTAATTTATAAAAGATAATTTTATAATAATTCATTAAAAATAACAATAAAGTTGTAGAAGATAAGATTCAACATATGTAAATATAATCGAGAGTTCATTGGCAAATTCATTGAAATAAATTAATTCAATGGATAATATAATAAACGACGATGGAAGACATTTAATATGTGTAGAATAACAAAAATTCTTGAATGTCAATATATATTTTCTGTAAAATATCTATTAATAGCCATTCTTTAGAAATATATTTATCGATAAACTTCTTAACATGTTCGTTGCATTGTTATTATTAAAATATATGCGAATTTTGAAGTCAAAATAAGTTTTCTAAAATATTAAACTTGAAATTGGAGTCAACAGGCAAATCTACAAAATATATTACGATTGAGATAATTCTAGATATTATTAAAAACTTGATAAAAATTTTCAATATATAATAAACAAAATAAACAAAAGCAGATCTAAAACAAGGTGTTTACTCAAATTGTGTAAAAAAATTCCCTAAAAATTTCCGAAGTTTCCAGATATTTTTCCGGGTATTCAAAATTCCAGATAAGATTAGAAAATATTTTGATGCAATTTTAAAACAAATTGGAATGCAAGCAACGCGAACAAACTATATATATATAGAGAAATATAATAGAAGACAGAGGTTTCACAAGACTACATTTATCCTTTTCTAATTGGAGTCGCGCACACGAAATCTATGAGATAGTATAGATATTTGGGTAGCATGTGTCAATTTTATATACGTTTTATGTATGTTTTCTAAATATATCTAATACAACCGTAAAAAACGTATATAAAATCAAGCACTATTTAGAGAAGGCTGACTACAGTACAGTATCAGTGAGCTCTATATTCTCTTCTGCTGTAAGTGCTATTGTCAACTGATTTTTTTAATAAAATCTCGCGTCACATGAGAACATATATATATGAATGTATGAGAATGTGTATGCCATACTTATTACTAATTGTCGACATTTTGTATATCAAGAAAAATGATTAAAGACAAACAATTTTTTCAAAAAAGAAGAGAATTTTAATTTTAATTTAAAAATAAAATTTCAAAATTTCTCTGAGTATAAAATTCCATGAAAATTCTTGATTGATGAAGAGTAAAAAAGAAATCCCCTGAAAATTTTAAATTTTTCTAGATAGTAAACACCCTGTTGTGTATAAATAATAGAAAATATTCAAAATATTTTATTACTATAAATCCCCCTCCCTTATAAATATTACTCATAATGAGATTCATATAATACTGAAATGTTGATTATTGTCAATTAAATCAGTAAGTATTCCTTTATCATTTTTATTCAAAAATTTCTCTTCGGTTATTTTTTTTTCTTTCCCTAATTTTGATTCTGTGAGGCAATAAGAATCCTAAAATTATACTCTCATCACAGCCTGCCAAGAGTGTACTTGTGCACCTTAAGCTGTCGGATTATATAAATATTATTATATATTATATAAATATATATGTATCATTTAGCGGAACCGCTCTTTATGAGAAAAGGCACGACGATAATGTTTGTAAAATATGTGTAAAAGAATGCAAAGATTAGAGAAGCCAAATTTAACGAGAGTCTGTATGTCCCCAAATATTCCATTCAAACTCTATTACAAACAGATAAATAATATAAAATTAATTAACGGCATTATTTTCCGATATTTCTGATTTTGATTTTGCAACGAACATGCTAATCGAAAGTTTATGGCGAGACATCTGTTTCAGAAATCGAAGGTGTCAGTTTTGTAATATGCTCTTTTCTTTGATTTCGGCAGACAGAATGTAGTTTGTAGTAAACTACATGTACCGGCACTGTCAGCAATAACAAAAACTCTTGGGTGGCGGACTATCGCACTCGTGACATCTAAAAGCTTTTTGATATGGTAATGGCGACTTGTTCATCGTAGCTTCCATTCTGCGCATTACTCGGTCCAGTAAAATTTCCACGGCACGCTCGATATTTTGCCCGGTTGCGGCACTCGTCTCCAGATAAACCAAGCTGAAAAAAGAGTATAATGTGATAGAGAAAAATTCAAAAATAAGTATAAAATCTCATATTTCTTCTTTGAATGACATTACATACGTTTTATTATGTCTGACTTAACTTACCCGTGTCTTTCGGCAAGTTCCAGCGCTTTTTCTTGGCTGACGACACGTTTGTCCTCAAGATCAGCTTTATTGCCGCAGAGAATTATGTCTGGGTCATCACAATATGCGTGTATCTACAATATGTATATAAAAATATCATACATTAATTCAATAAGTACAAAAATCAACCGAGAAAATTATACTAGATTACTTAAAATTAGAAAATTTTATACAAAAAAAGGCATCTATTTTGAATTTTGCAATCATAGAATTCAGACACAGTTTAGATTAAAAACGAATTTCTTATGGTTCAAAAGTTAAATTTTTTGTATTCACTAATAAAAACTTTTATCAAATGTTTATTTTATTAATTTTTAAATCGAACGATAACTTGAGTTGTAAAATGTAGGAAAAAATATATATGCTAAAAACATATACATATTCTACGTATATATATTAAATACGTTTCAAATATATATATATATATATACTATTATTGATGCATAATTATGCACAATATTGCACGTTTTTTTGGCGCTACTTTTTTAACGCTAAGTTGACGTTTGATCTTTTATTCTTCTTTATTTGCAGATTAAAAATGCGTGTTGATAACCATATTCACTTGCGTCATATTAAGCTTTACCACTTCGAGAAAGGATGGACCGCAGCATAGTCATTTCGTGATCTCAACGAAGTTTTCGGTGAGGGAACAATTACTGATAGTGTTGTTTCAAAGATGGTTTCATTCAAAGATTCATTTCAAATTTGGTGATACAAGCTTGGAAGACAAGCCAGGAAGAAGTCGGCCATCGGATTTTGACGATCAAACCCACAACACTATCAGTCCATCCTTTCTCGAAGTGGTAAAGCATAATATGACGCAAGAAAATATGGTTATCAATATGCATTTTTAATCTGCAAATAAAGAAGGATAGAATTAGAAGACAAAATGTCAACTTGGCGTTAAAAAAGTAGCGCTAAAAAAATTATGCATCGACCCAATATAATCAGAAAGCAAAATATTATCGATTAATACTTAATTAAAGCATCACGGAAGAACTTCCGTGCATTTAATTTCTATAAAACGTTACATAAAAAATTAGAAGTATAAAATTTGTATACGCGAAAAAAGTAACAAGTTCTTTAAAAATTCTTAGGTAAAATTCTTATTATTGCATTCTGATTCTTTTCAATTATATTTTTGTTATACTACTATATTAATACAAAAATTCTACTATATTCTATTATATATTCTACTATATTAATATAAAAATCTATACAATTTTATATCCTCGCATTCTTATTTCTATACTTCTATACTTCATTAAACATATAAAATGAATAAATATAAGATTATATCTCGTAGTTTCTTCAATTATATTGAATTACGCTAATTTTTTAAATAGTCTTTGTTTAAATAATCTTTGTTGCAAACATTTTAACTAATGCAATATCATAACAATAAATGTATTCGTTTAACTCTGCCGTTTTGTTCAAATTTATTATACGAATTGTTTACATCAATATGTGATTAAAAAACTTTAAATATAAAAAATAAAATGTTTTCATAGAAAAAAGTCTTACATTAACAGATAAAGTCATCAAATATAAAACAAATTTTACATAAAATATTTAAAAAAATTAATTACATTTTGGATCAATGCGTTAGACTCAAACAGAACAGCAGGGCAAATAAATTATACATTAGTAATCTACAATAGTCCATTCTTTCTACATGCTTTATCTATATCAAGTAGTTATTAAATTATAAAAGTATAACTGCATATCACATAAATGTTACAATATTATACTGTTGGCAAATATTACAGATAATACATGCAGTTAAAGTAATTTAAAATATAGAATTTAAATTGTACAAAAAATCGTTCGATTAAAACGCCTGCGCGATTTCTCCAATGTGCACTTATAATAATAATAATACTAATAAATGACAAATACCCAAAGCTGTTCCAGCCAATTTCTAACTTCGAGAAATGATGATTCATTGGTCAGGTCAAAAATTAGTAGGAAACCCATGGAATCCCGGTAAAAGGCTGTGGTTAGACTTCTAAACCTGAATATTAATAATATTAAGCTTTGTGTGGAATGTTAGATTGGAAGTCTTAAGCCTCTGTTTACACATGCAGGATACAACATACATATTGATTAGAACATCTACACCTCATATGTCATATATATTTATGTTTGGATCTCTTTAAAATAGTTTATATTTGTTCTTGCAATTTGGCAAGCTTTCACAGCGATATAGTTGAATTAAGATATATATGCAAATATAATAATACAAAATTGCATGTTTATATGCTATCTATCATACATAATGTAATATATCTCACTCACTTGCTAAAAATTGAATATCGATTTGTCAAAGATTGCAATAAATTGCGTGTTAACTATTGTATCTTGTTGAAAACTATGTTCATAAATTCTTCTAATATTTACCTTTCTTGGCCAGCTGTGTCCCAAAGCTGCAAGTGCACTCGTTGGGCTCTGCCATTTGCCATTCGATATATCTGTAATAACAAATGACCTTTACTTCTCAATGCAGGAAATATAGCTGGTATATTATTTACTGAAACTTAATGTACGTAACATATAAGCGTGACTAATCCAATACTTTTCACTTAGCATGGAATCATTAATTATTCAAAGTCTGTCATCGCAGCCCTTTCAAATGTGCAAGAGGATTCTTTTTCCAGACTTCTAACGATCAACGCTACCACTCAAGTTGCATTATTCATTCTCTCACCACTCGTTTCTCCTTGAAATCAATCCCAACGGTGGATATGAATCTGGAGTTGAAGGTGCCGTCCGTGTACTGATGGAGAAAGCTCGTTTTGCCGACGCCGGAGTTCCCGAGCGCCAGAAGCTTTATCAAGTAGTCGTAATTCATTCTGTCAAAATTCGTAGATGTCATCGAGGATGGTGGATCCCGCGATGGTTTCGAAGAAAACGCTCCCGGAGAAAATTGTAAGCAAGACGCGTCGAATGAGCGGCCAATCCAGTGAGTGAGTCTCGTTGCCGCGCGTCTCTCCCTCGTCGCCGACGTCGACTGTCGGAAGCGCGCAGCAATCAACGTGGACACCTGTTGCCTACGTGTTCCACTTTCGAAAGATCCGCGCCCTCTTTGACACGGCACGCCGCCGAACTGCGTCACGGGCCGGCCGTTCGTCGTCAGAGGACACCGAGGAGGCCGCGGATCGATCGCTCGCCCACACTCCGCGGTCAATCTGACGCGTGTCAAGTAGTCAACTTGGCGCCGAATCAACCGTAACGAATCACGATGTCCCGCGGCCGTGTCCTCGCGACAGACCGTGACGATAGACAACAAACGAGTCCGCGTGGAAAGAATGGCGCCGACGGCGGTCGCAGGGCTGCCACAGTCGACCTGAGCAAAGGCTCGAGATCGTGCAGTGGAATCGAGAGAGGATTGTCACGAGCAATACGTTCGGTAACAGGTGAGTTAATTGTCGAATCTACTGTGCGCGCTTCGATATNGAAAATGGTTGTTTAATCGCTGGTGCATAATCGCTGTACTCTATTTTTGACGATGCTACGACATGTATTCCGTGCGTCAACAAAATGTAAAAACAAGAAGAACGGCACGAGTCGATGACATTGTTAAAATGCGGTATTTTCGTTACCAACTATTTGTAAACAATAATCGGGTTAGGTTAGGTTACACTCTAATTGAGCGCTGCTTTTAGCGGATGGATGGTCAATAATCGGAGAACAGATACGTTGACTACACTACAACGATCCGTAACTTAAACCCGGTAAAAAATGTTCCATATATAAATATACATATATATATATAATTATATACAAAATATGTCCATGTTTTCCTTTTCACAATTTCTAAAAATAATTCTTGTTCATATATATGTACTAGGTTAAATAATGAGAAGAAATAAAAAAATAAATAGAGAATATAAATAAAGTATTATTCTTCTATAAATAGTGAAGTTTGAAAAAATAAGAATAAATTCCTCATACATAAACATATATATACTTTTTCTGTACGATTGTTACCGTTATATATGATTATATAAGCAATTTATTCTCATTATTTCAAACTTCACTTTTTTATTTAAAAAAATGGAAAAACGAAATTATTTTTAATTATTTTTTAATTTCTTTTTATCATTATTTAGCCTGTATATGTAAACAAAGGGAAATTATTTGTGAGAAGAAAAACATATATGGATATATCTTGTATATAATTATATATATTTATGAAAAATTTTTTACCACGAAATATGGTAAAAGAAGCAGAAGAAATGGACGTAAAAATTGACGTTGAATATTGGTGAGTGTATATGCAGAATTCTTCATTATTCAAGATTAGCATCAATTATAATAATAGGATTCAAGTTTTTTTTTAATATATGATTTTCAAATTTATTTACTTATTACCTAAGAATATATTACTTCTTAATGAAATTATTTCTTCAGACGATTTCTGTAGACAATATAAATAAATATAATATTAAAATTATAATGAATAAAATGTACTTTCTGAAAGAAAATTTATGTTTATGAATATATCTTGTGGTTAAATAATTAATAAATTACTATAATTTTACAGTGGCTCGTGTGGACACAAGAAACAATTTCTTCAGTTGGCAGAAGAAATAAAAAAGAACGTTCCCAATGCTACTGTCTCTGGTACAGCAGGAAGACAAGGTAAGTTGTAGTTATAGCATATAAATATAGATGAATAAATGGAAGTCTTACATTTATTATTTTTTAGCCTCTTTCGAAGTGCAAGTCAATGATGAGCTGGTATATTCTAAGCTCCAAACACTCGCGTTTCCCGATTTTGTCGCAATCGCGGATATGATCAAAGATGTGTCTGCTGGTAAACCAGTGAAGAAAGTTGACCAACAACAGGCCGTGGATTGTGTATTATTATAAACACGTTTTATTATAAATCAGGTATAGAAGAGAAGGCTTATTTTATTGATATTTATTACAGAAATAAAAAATTATTTGCTATAAATATATATTTATGTACTTGAGCATATTATATATATATATATATATATATATATATATACATACATACATACATAAAATACTAAATACTTAATAGAGCACATGAGATTCTTCTGTTTGCTCATGATAAATTTTATTCATGAAATTTGGATAAATTTATTTAAAAGTCATTTCTTTAAGAATAGTATATATAATCGCCAATCTTAAGGGTACCTTGCGTATTTTCCAATCTAGTTAAATAAATTCCAAATCTCAGCTTTCCATGGAACTCTTCTGCTAACGTTCTCAATGGCTCGATAGTCTTCTTGCCAGTTGTTTGATCAATGCATATCATTTGACATCTTGTGCAAGGACCGTTTACCTGCCATTAAATGTTATAGTATTATATGATACTTTGGATCACTAGCTTGATCAATATAAAAAATCCATACTTTAAAATTATTATTTCCAATGCGAACATGTTTCCATTGCATTTCATCAAAGGCTTTGCAACCTTCCATAATAATGTTTCCTCTAAATCGATGCATAGCTGTATTTTTTTGGAAATCTAAGTCATCAGATACCTTGTTGATAAGCCAGGATACACTTGCTTCGTTTACTGCTAAATATTGTGCCTGACTAGAAAATGATAACTCTGTCTCATCTAATCCTATAAGAGAAAAATAATAAGTTTTCCACTAATATAAATAATTGTAACTTTAAGACTTAACATAATACTTTATTTGTATATACCTTTCTTTTGTCTCTTATAAATTTGTCGAATTAATCTAAGATTTGGCTTGCCCAATGCCAAACTCAACCATTCAGAAACCTCCAATCCACAATCGATACCTTGTACTCTACTTTCGCATACTCTACTTTGACATATAGGATGTTCCAATGACTTTTCAGAAATATTTTCTAAAGATATTTCAATCATTGGCATTCCTAAAATGATTTATTATAATTAAGGTAATTTATATTAAAGAATGCTAAATTCATAAAATTTAATTATTAACATTATTACCTGGATATGATAGTTTCATAATTTTTTGCTTTCTAAGAATAATAGGCTTAAGCAAACATAGATTCGTATGATGCTTTTGCGTCAAGCAAGTTCCAGAGGATGTCATTATCATCCATTCTCTGTCATATTCCAGACCTTTTGAATTTAAATTCCATGAATCTGCAATTTCATATGCTCCACACGATTTGATAGGATATACAAATAATCGTTGCAAAGTACATTTGTTTATTTGCGTATTTATTTTGTTAGAATTTATAGAATTTATAACGCGATCAAGATTTTCATGGAAATTGTTTCGCAAATTATTGTTTACAGTATTTTTTTTGCTATTTGTAATACATGGAATAGAATAATCTAAGATGTTGGATTTGTAAAAATGCTTGTAGTTTTTATGAATTCTCATCTCGTGATCTTTCCACCATTGCGGAAATTTTCTGATGCACGGTTCGTCGATGAAACATTTGGTAATCATAAGTAAGACTGTCTGAACGTCTTTAATTGTAGACATATACCCAAAAGAGATTCTCACTGCTCCGGTCGGTTTCTCATTTATTAAATCCGCGGCACCGCCGCACGTATATCCCGCCTCGTAGTTTTGAAGAATCTCTTTAGTCGAAAGAGACAAATGTCGCTGACATGCACCAGGATTACAAAAGCACCCTGTCCTGAGATGTATCTTAAATAATGCTGCCATATTTACGACTTCCATGTATCCTACATATTCACCATTGGATCGGAGAAGATTGAATGTAACAATGCCTCCTTGCAAACTGTGATCCTCATAATCAGAATCAGAATAAAGTTTTACAACTGGTTTACTATTACAATGATGTAATATTAATAGAGAATGATGCAGAATTTTGGCGAGAGAAAAAACGTGTTTTGATATTCGGTCCATAGTTAGTTTCGAAAGTATTTCAAAGCCGTATTGTAACGATACAATAGATAGAAACGGCACGGTTCCATCTTCGAATCTGCGAATCAGAATATTTCAGATAATTTATTTCGAAGTCAAACGCGACTGTTACTTACCTTTGATGCAGTACTTGACGTTTTCTGTGAAATCTTTCAGAACTAAGAGCAACATCCACGGTACCGCCACCGTAATAAATTTTCTCTAGGACATCCGAGCTGGTGTTTTTAACCAGCAGGGCGCCAATACCGGTGGGATAGCCGAACATTTTATAAAAAGACAAACACACGAAGTCTGGTTGGAAAATAGATAAATCCAAATTATTCGTCGGCGCAAAGCCGGCTGCGTCGAGCAGAACATACCATCTGGTCGATGGTTTACTAGTGAAAACAGAAAGCGCTCCACCTTGCGCATTACTGATCCATTTAAGAGGATACTTCAATCCAGAAAAATTGCATTGCGCGGAATATACGAAAAGAGAATTGCTACTCTGTCTTTCGTTGAATTTGCGAGGGGTTGAACGTTGGCTGAGAACCTGAAACGCTTGATCGTGGTCCAGACAAACGACATCGGCGCCTCTAGCAGCGACTACATCTCGCATCCCGAGGACCGACGTGTGATTGTCTTGCACGTAAACGAAGCTTCCCGAATGCGGGGACGCTGCTGTCTCGTTTTTTTCATCTGTCCTAAAACGAAATCCTTCCGCGACTATCTTTAGACTTGCCGTGGCGCCCGAGGTGAAGATGACACTGTACTCATCAGGATTCGTGTTGAAGTGGCTCAAAATTCTGAGAATGGTGATTCAAATAAACTATAAATTTGTTGTCAGGCACGCGTCCATTTGTCTGTAGCTTTGATCTCTCACCGGTATCTCGTACGCTCGATAGTGTCTTGTGTTGACGAGCTTCCGATACCGAGGGAGTGCGGATTTGCGTAAAGAGAGCTATGCAGATCGGCACCGACGTTCCTGATCTGCGTATCCGAATACAGAGTTGCGCCCGCGTGATCCACGTAGCACTCACCTGAGAAAGAAACACAGGGAAAGAAATTAACAGCATTGTTTATGTAACGTCATTCATTTGATACATTTTTTTGCATCAAATTGAATTTAAAATTATGAAAACTGATGTTAAATATCTCTCTTTTTGTATTTAAATAAATAAATTTTATTATATTAATCCTACAGTGAGTCAATAATCCAGTACATGTATCCGATTGTTTAATACACAATAAAAATATTTATTATAATAAATGCAAAATATTAGCAAAATTTGCAAATATTTATGCAAAATATTCCAAAGTTATTGAATATTATTTTCATTAAAATTCTTTTGACAATTTGCAATCGATCTTCCTTAAGGAAAATGTCAAATCTATAATTTTCGTATTAATTATCCAAAATGAAAACTTAGAAAACTTTGCGAGAGAAAACAAATGATAAAAACATATTCATTTAATTTCAAGTAAATTTTATTTTAATATTATTTGAACTTGAAATTACGAAAATATTTAATGTTAAACATTGGAAGAATAAATTATTTTCCTCGATGTTTTCGTTAAAATTGAAAGAACATTCAGTTGCTTTGAAATAAACTGCTGTACAATAATAGAGTCCCATTTCATAAATAACTGTTATAATGACGATGTCATTATATATGTCCTCGTCACGTCACTGTTGCGGAGAACGCACCGTGAATCTAACTCAATAACTTCTATTGTAACGCAAAGATTTCAAAAAATCGTTAATGGAAATGCGTCGATATCTAAAATAAACTGGCAAATCAAGTTTCATGAGCTAATGAAGATAAATGAGATCCATTCTTTGTAGCTGAACTAGTATGCACTCGTATTTAAAATAAACTAGATATGTATTTGAAGTTTAACGAAAGAGCGAGATAGAAAATTAGTGCAATCCATTGCGGCGATAAAAAACAGATCTCGCTCGGGATCTGTGCCCTTTTCCTCCCCTTCTCCGAGCATCTCACCTTCAAGTCTAGCGAATTCGCTCGAAAGCGATCGCGCAGTGGCGTCGTCATAAACTGGCGTGAACTCCACGGTCTCCACCATATCGATTCTCGTGCCGGATCTTAGGAACTTGTGGCGTACACTGAACTCCAGAGCTTGACACGCCGAAGATCGGAGATAAGCGAGCGATTGCTTAACCGGGTTTCAACTGCAACCGCCGTGACCAATTAATGGCGTGAAAGAGATCGGGCGAAAGAAACCGCGGACACGGTCGCCCGCACAGCGCGCATTTATGTCGTAATGAATAATTAATGTGGATTAAAGATGTTCGCGCGGAGGAGCCGGCGCGACTCTTTTCAACGTGATATCTGTCGCAGATAATATATAAAACAGAAAATATCTCCGATATTTTTTTATATATCTCTATCGCCGCGGGAGAGATACAAGCTCGAAAGTAAATAGAAACGATAGATTGCGACACAAGAAACTGATGTCACTGCATTTTGCTACACGTCAACGGGCGTTGTTTACTAAGTACACGCTTAAATACGCGTTAATTATGGGTGCTTACTCGTTGGATAAGACTTGGATATGCGTTTAAGCGTACACATAATAATTGCGTAATGAGAAGTGTAACGATCGCTCAGTAATTGATATTTATTATGATATTACTATATATTGATATATATATTTATTATTATTATATTTAGTATGATACACGCGATATCGTATTTTATAAATTTAATTTATATGTTAAAAATAAGGTCTTTTTGCGTTTTTATATAAAAGATTCGTTGGTTACACAATTCGAGATTTGTCACACGATTGAGATATCAACGAGACTGCGTCACGAAATCGCATCAAGTTATTTAATTCGATAAAAATGAGTGACCTTTTCGATTAAATTTTTTTTTTTCATACATGGCACACGCGTCAGCACATAGTCAACTGCCGATTGTTCGGAATCGCTTTTTGAAATGCACACGCCACACCGTACGCTTGAAGATTAATGCTGATGTATATGTTAAACCGGATAATTTTTGTTCACTCAGATCTTACGTAATTTATGCAAGTTGCAAAGTAATGATGTTGCAGGAAATCGAGATGCCGCGGTTTACTACGAACATCTTGAACTCCTCAATGTGCGTGACGAGGTGGCCGAGTGGTTAAGGCGTTGGACTGCTAATCCAATGTGCTCTGCACGCGTGGGTTCGAATCCCATCCTCGTCGTATTTTTTTTTTTTTTTTTTTTAATTTATTTTCTCGTAGAAGGCAAATTTGACGTTATATAAAACGATATCTAAAATGCAATTAATATTTATACGCAATTAATATTTATACACAATTAAATCTTTATACGATACAAAATAATTCGACAATTTTTGCGGAGTAAACCATGTAGAAGTGTCCATTTCTCTACCAAGATTAGTTTTAATCTCGATTTAGTTACTCTCAGTTTATTCTTTATCTTTTTTTTAATTCTTAGAACTAAAAACAAATAAAAAAGTAAGTTAAACCGAAACTTTTAAATAATATCTCAAATATAAATATATATACAACTGCAACATTGTCTCAGAAATATTAGATCCCTAAATTAATTTTTACATAGAATTAAACGAAATTGTATCATCAAAATACTTTATTTATTTTTATTTCGGAGTTAAATTTTAAGGATTTACCTTCAAGATGTCATTTCGTCATTATTTCATTAGAACGTAATTGAGAAATATGTGATGTATCATAATGCCTTTTATTCTATATATGGAAAAATATTCTATTTACTAAAGAAGGCGATTACTCAGTTTATTTTTCTTCTTTTTAGTAATAGTTATTTTTAACGAAGAATACTTTCTTGATAATAGTTTTAAATATACTCGTCACAAATTTTAGAAAAACTCATTTATCGTGTTATTATGCTATCAAATTCAATTATCATGTAATATGTCTCAAAATAAGAATTTATTTTCTGATATTATAAAAGAATATTATAAAATTGTATGAAAAAAATTATTGATAATAAACAAATCGAATTTTTATTTTAATTTAATATTTTTGATTGAAGTATTAAGCTTATTAGAATTTAGAATATATTTTAAATGAATTCATTCAAGGATTCAGAATATATTTTGAATAAATGATAACTTATTAAACTTGTGATAGATTTGCAGATATATGAACTTTTGAAAAAATTCGACAACTTATGTGAAGGGTATGTTTGAAACAAATAATTTTTACTTAAATATAATATGTATTTTTCTGTGTGTATCGCGTATAGTTTTTCTACTTACGAGAAATAAAACTCCGCCGTGTTCATCTGACGGTATTGCTCGCGAAAGAAATTCTTTTTCAGTTCATTTTGAACAGATTACGCTAATTCATAAAAAATTTAAAAGGATGAATCCTTTTTGAATTCATAAAGACATGTATTATATATATACATATAACAATAAGATTATTAACAGTAAGAGCTGTTTCGCGTACATATTTTTATATTTTATAAGAAAGATTATTTTATAAGAAAGAATCAAGAGTCGTCAATGTCTATATCAACATTATATTTACTTAAAAAAAGATTTTGAGATAATATTGGGTCACGGACGGAAAGACAGTCAAACGTAACCTCTGCGTGCGACGTACTTTTACAAAGGAAAAAATTCGACAACTTATGTGAAGGGTATGTCCGTCCGTGACCTAACACCATCACTTAAACCGCAGTGGTGATCAACTTTATGACAAAGGGCTAATCGTTGATATCTTGCACGAAATTTCGTATGATTTTTGTTACTTTCTCATAAACAACTCGAGTCTTTCAAAGATTTCAAGGAACCTTTCATTAAGATGGTTTTATTGAAAAGAAATCCCATTGGAAAAGCAGCTTTTAATCCAGCATGGCACAACTCTGTATTTTTATAAATGTTTAAATTGACAGTGATATTGAGACGCCTCATGTTTGAAGTATCGTGAAAATTAAACTCAAATTACGTAAGCATTCATAAAGAGCAACTTATGATGGTAATAAAATGTTATTCTCCCCAACATGACAATTTACCTGTGCTCTGCTGATATTAAAAATCTATTAAGCAAAATTTATAAATGGGATATCAAGGAAAGCTGATATCGTGACCATTCATTTTCTCTCATATGTTATCATTCCATTTATCATTTATTGGCTTTAATCTGTCCTCTCATATAATTGCGCTGATATCATTGTCTGTATATTTATATATGGAAGAATGAGATTAAGTTCTTCTGCAAATTTATTCCAATTTTATTCGATATTTATAACTTAAGCATTATTCGTTTTCATTGAGATATAACGATCGATTCTTAAATTTAGCAAGATAGAGAGAATTTATAAAAACGCGATACTTATTTTGTCTCATTTTAACTTAATAGAAACTTATAATAGCTCATTGTTTTTTTTCTTTAAAGTACGTGATGTATTATATATATATATATATAAATTTGAGTTAAAATTTTTTAAATTAATCTCCTCAAGGCTGCGAAATCTATCCACGGGCGATCACGCCCATTTTACATCTAACATATTAAGAGCAAAAAGTATTACGTATCTCCACTGTTACACATATGATACCGCTTATGCGATACGGAATTCAGAGAAAGTGCGTCCTTGGCGAGTTCTACAATATCATGGTGAGTTTATATAAATGTATCATATTACGTAAGGAGAGGTTTGCAAAGTAATACGCAAGAATCCATCTATTTATTTTCTTTTCAAGAAGAATTAAATTAATTTCATGTACACTCATTGCAGGTTTGCATGTGATTGAAACAGAAAAATAAGGTCTGATCCCCAACTAACACGCTAAGTCTTCTAGCAAACTATAAAATTAGCAGCTAAAAAAATATATTTTATAGCATTATATTTTTTTAGCTGCTAATTTTATAGTTTTGCTAGTTTCCTCTAAAAAAAATAATATTATTTGGTAATAAAAATAGTATTATTTGTGCTAGTGAAAAAGCATCGTGTAAGCCTAAGATATACAAGAGGAAAACAATTACCCGATTGTAATGCTTACATCGAAAAAAATTCAAGATCGATTCACGTAACTCGTAAGAAATATAATCTTTTATATATTTTATACAAGAAAAGGTTGCTAATTGCATGCAAGATTTAATTATATGCTAGTATTTATATCTTTTAACACAATGAAATATTCCATTTTTACATAGATGTTTATTCAAAGAAACGACGCGCGAAAAAATGAGAGTAACAGGATAATCAATGAAGTGTACAAGCGCATCACGTTACCTTATTTGTCAATATTGCGCATATTTGTCAGATGCGTTATGTCACCGGGATATCGAGAGTGAAGAGTAATCTTTGATGGTAAACTTGGCGCGCCCTCGACGTTCTCTAATAAATCATACAGCATCAGATCCGCGATCTGAATCTCGTGGAGAGCCACGCCCGTAATTCGTGTTCCCCTCGAGCGACTATCCTACCTCTTCTTTGCGCCTCCTTTCGTATGCTCCTTTCTTAATGATTTCCCACAAAGAAGTCCCCCATATACGTCTCCCTCTCCCATCGACCATACCCAATCACCTCGAACAAGGTTCGACCAAAATTCGACCGAATTGAACCCCTACAATTTTATCCGCATATAAATAGTGGTCGACAGCTACCATTTCGGCAGAAATCCAGTAGTTGTTCCACTTCAGACGAGCAAAATGGCATTCAAGGTAAGCACGTCAGGGAAATTATTTCGATATTTTGCGACAAGTAACAATCGCAAAATAAGAAATTGTAAATTTTTTAATTTTAACGAAATTTTTATTTCGGATAAAAAATATAGAATCAAGAATCCGCGAAAAGACTTGACAGTCAATATATTTACGAATTACGAATAATAAAGCATCTATTTCATACACTCTACATTTCTATCCGTTTATATTTATCATTTTTACGAATACAGTAAAGTGAAGCTAAATAGATCATGGATAAATAAATTCCGATTGTTCCATTATTTATTATACTTTATATCTTTATTTCTTTACAAGTTTAGGTTCCGTAAAAAGAGTATAGAAAAATGTATTTGTTAAATTTTACTCATTCCCTTTTAATTTTGATATATATTATCGATAATCCATTCCTCCGCAGTTCATATTGCTCGCAGCTTTCGTTGCGATAGCACGTGCCGGCGGGCCGGCGGCCTACGACATCGGCACGGTATCCGCCGACCACAACAGCATTGGCTATAGCCAAGAGTCCACGCAGAAGGGCTACGCCGGTCAGAACGTAGTGTCCTCGTACAGCAGCGCCGAGGACTCCGCGCACTCGTCCGTACGCGTCAGCAACAGCCGCGTGAGCAACGACGCCCTGCTGGAGCAGCACGCCATCGGCTACGGCTATGCCGCGCCGGCCTTGGCCAAGCCCCTGATCGCCAAAACCGCTTACGCCGCCGCGCCGGCCTTGGCGGCCTACTCCGCTCACCCCGGCCCGGTGCTCGCCAAAGCCGCGTATGCCGCCGCGCCCGCTTACGGTTACGCCGCCGCGCCCGCTTACGGTTACGCCGCCGCACCCGCTTACGGTTACGCCGCCGCGCCGGCTTACGGTTACGCCGCCGCGCCCGCGTACGGATACGCCGCCGCGGCCGCGCCGATCTTGGCCGCGAAGACGGCGTACGCCGCGCCCGCTGCCTACAATTACGCCAGCCCGCTTCTAGCCAAGACCTACGCCAGCCCTCTTCTGGCCAAGACCTATGCCGCCCCGGCCCCGCTCATTGCCAAAACCGCCGCGTACACCACCTACGCCGCGCCGGCGACTCCCCTGATCGCCAAGGCCGCTTATGCCGCCGCCCCGATCTTGGCCAAGACCGCGATCGCCGCCGCGCCGGCTCTCGCGTACACCGCTCATGCCGCGCCGGTAATCGCCAAGACTTATGCCGCCCCTTACTCGTACGAGGCGGCTGCACCCGTTGTGCACGCTACTTTCAGCGGCTTCGGCACTAGCTACGCCTGGTAAACGCGAGAACCGCGGATCTCCGACGCGAGCTCCCCGACAGTATCGTATTTCCCTCTGGTACACGCGCAAGACGTACATGTGTATATAATATTTATAGAATATAATATTTTTATATTTATACACTCATTGTATACACGCGTATTGTGTTCTATCCTATGAAACCTTCAAAAAAATTCTTCATACAAGAAACTTTTATTCTATACCGGACGCGTCTCTTAAAGTACAGTATTCACATTTACAACTAGTAGCGAACAGGAATTTTACTGTATTAAATATGTGAATAAAGCGAAATAGTTAACACGATAAAAACACTTTTATGTTTTTAATTTACACACAATGTATCATTTCTCGCGCAGATAAGTAAGTGGTTTAAATAACAAAAAAGAATCTTTTGATCTGTTTTCTCTTTTTTTTTATGAAGTCAAGTATTCTTTTCCCATTTGCACGTTCTTTATCTACATATGAATATCCGGAACGTACAAGAAAGAAAGTCGCGTGCGTGCACGCGATTAAGCAGCGAGCACAAAAGAGTAGAAAATGAGCTAACAGCATCTTGGAGTAGAAAAGAATGGATACGTGTCCAGTTAAAATTCGAAAGAATTTGCATACAATGGATCAAAAAATATATCGATTCCACAATGTCATTGCACGAATCCGCTTGAATAGTCGGCTTACAGGTCGACTTTCACATATGACCGGTTTTTCGCGTAAACAGACGATGATGAAATGATCGATGTGTAATCTAGTTTCTTATTTTGGGACACACGGAATTTATTTTTATTTAGCCAACGCTATTGAATCGATTCATAAATATATTCCGCTGTAGATAATTTATCTTTTCTGAAGATTGTAATTAATTTCTGAAGATCGTTATTAATTTCACTTAATGATGTTTACATTTATCCGATAGTAAATGATTTCTCGGTTGCAAATCAGTAGCTGTATGCATCTTATAAAATTGTGAAAGCGAGTAAAGCTTGTTAACGGAAATTCTTTTATTTTTCAAGAGACACGATAGTGTCTCGCATCAAGTGTGTGCGCCCACGATACGAGCAGCGAAACAATGTAAGAGCCCGTTCACACGATATAGTTTATTTATCAAATAGGTAATTTATTTTTACTGGAGCAACCATATCGTGTGCACGTAAAACCTTTCCACTGCAGAGCAAATCGATTCGGCAAAAATCCGATCCTCCTCTCAATCCGTTTCGAAGATCTTAATACACCTCGACACGTCTTAATAATCCAGGATCCAGAATAATTGCTTCGTCGAATTCACTAAAGTCATTTAAAACGTAACAAGAAGATTGGCTCCAAAAAAAAATATTCTGATGCCCATTAAGAGATTTTTTAGACACATGGATATATAATTTTTCAATCTAAAATTTTGCAGAATTTTTCATATTCTAAAAAAACATACAGAATTTATTTGTAATCAACCTAATAGAACATCTCGCGTGGTTTATTAATTTTTAAAAGTGAAGTCAAATCGTAATCTATTTTCTTCTCTCTTATTGATTTGTTGTTGACTTATTAAAGTTATTAATTGTTAATATGTCAAATAAACGAGCAAAATGTACAAATTAAAGATGTATTTTTTTCGTGCCCTTATCATAATTATAATTCTTTTGTACATAATTAACCTCGTGTTTTAATCTCGTGCCTTTGATTGAATTGCCGCCATCATGCGCAAAACTTCGATCATCATCGTGAGCGATCGTAGCGATCATCAGCTGACACGAAATTGGCGGGAAACGCCAGTTTAGATCAGCTGCTGTGGCTGCACTATGTTTACATCGCGAAAGTTATGCCTCACACCTGAAATCGCAATAGAACGACAGTGATTCTACAATTGTCTATGATTGACAATCGTGAGATCGATTCCATCGATCGTCGATCGAAATGGAACCGATTTGTTCAAGCAGATTTTACGGCGGCAAGGTACGAAAACGATCACCATCTAAGTCCAACGTTTGTTGGGTGAAAACGTATCGTGTCATGCCATCGCACATACTGGGCCCGACCCAATACTGGCAAGAGTTTTACAAGCAGGCTGACGCGCTGGCTATGGCTACCGAACGCAGCACGAAAACGGACACGCTATGCACCTTCGTGTACCAGCGGCCCAGCGACGGCAGTCGCAGATTCGTCGTCGCGCATCCGGAGGTTTATTGGTGGTATTACAAAATCAAACCACAAGAAGAAAGATGTTCATACGAGGTGAGCATGCCGACTTACAATTCCGTCTTATACTTACAGAAAAAGAACGTTCAGATACTTCTCTCTCGAATATGAGAAAGATATGCTTTGGATAATGATTCCCAAGGGATAATAATAAATCTCTTCTTCCATCAATCACTTTTTCAATATCACTAGAATTCTAGTTTTTATTTATTGAACACAAGTAGATATATTTATATAATTATATCAATTTACAGAAAGTATAGGTCTAGTATAAGTATAGTTTAGGAAGTATATTCTAATATGTATATAGACATTTTCCTATAATTCAAAATTTAAATTGTATCATGTACAATCAATATACAATCACATTTTAAAATATTGTGATCACATTTGTAACAAAGTAAATTTAAACTATATTTTAATACATTTTTAATTTTGTGTGTGTGTGTGTGTGTGTGTGTGTGTAAATGAATGCATGCATACATATAAAAAGCTTTTAGAAAATTATTATAAATTCAATTCACAGGTAATACCAGAAGATTCACCGTGTTGGTTATATCTGGACTTAGAGTACCCAATCGAATTAAATCCGCTTTGCAATGGATCACGCATGACCAGAACACTGATAGATATCATACGAGCGTATTTACTCAATCACTATCACCTGTTGTGCGATAGAAGTAACTTTTTAATACTGGATTCTACATCCAGTAAGAAATTCAGCAGACACGTGATTTTCACTATGAAGGATATGGCTTTTAAGGATAACTCGCATGTTGGAAAATTCATTAAAATTATATGCAACGATATCCTGCTTTATTTGAAGTCGGACATACCGTCACATGGAATTTTAAATCATTTTAACAAAGCAGATATCGAGGAAATGCTTGTGAAGACACAGCATGGCGAAAAATTATTTATCGACAATGGTGTCTATACAAAGAATAGACATTTTCGAATATACTTGTCCACCAAATGGGGAAAACAATCATATCTAACAGTCTCTGCAGATTGCGTGCATAATGCAGTAAATAAATGCAGTGAGAAGGAGCTAGGAATTTTTTTGGATTCCCTAATATCGTACTTTCCAAACAAGCAGAATTTAATATTACTGAAATTTCTTAATCGAAGCGACGTAAAAGTTCAGCTTTATTCAAATGTACCAATACGATCTATTCGCGAGAATGATGATCAAAACTCACCATATCCTGAAATAGACAGGTACATTCGCAGTCTTGTCGATCCTGGCAAGATACGTATTGCTAAATATTCTGATAAAACAAAAACACTGAGATATGAAATTTATGGCAACAGGTAATACAACTATAATCGATAATCAAGTAATTATTAGTTATTAGGTTTTTATTTTTTTTTATATACATCCATCTCTACTGTAAATGATAGTACTTTAACATTATTTTATAGATATTGTGAAAACATTGGCAGATATCATAAAAGCAACAACGTGTATTGGATTGTGGATTTAAACACAAAAAAGGTATATCAGAAATGTCACGATGAAGATTGCTCGGGCTTTTTGTCTACACCAAAGAATTTACCAGAAGAAATTCTTTTTAAATTAGACATAGAAGGTGATATTTTCATGTCCCATGCAATAATAGATGAAGATATTACAAAAAAGATATAAAAATTACTAAATATTTTTATAAGCACAAATGTGTAATTTGTACAAAAATATATATAAATGCTTTTTTAATTGTTCTTCAATATATTTATTTATAGCATGTCTTTCTGTAATATTCTTTGAATAATACATTGATAAGTGATAAAAAATGATATGTAAATAACATTTTATATTTACAAGAAATAGAGAGATATAAACAACATTATTTATTATTAACATCATGTGATTAACACATATAATTTATTTACATGACATCTCTAATGAAAATTGTTACTCTTATATTTTCTATGATTATTATACAACTTGAAAAGTATGACAACACTGTTTTCATATATGTAATATATAAATATATGTTATATATATATTTAAATTTATATGTATTTACATTATACATACATGTATATTATATATAATACAAAACACTTAAGATATACTTGTGTATACTATATACATATATATATTTCGAAAATTAAAAAAATATAAATGTTCATAATTTTGGCTACAATTTCAAAAAATTTCTAATATTTCTTGAAGAAATTTAATGGCAGTGGAAGAATTTTTATTAATCAAGCCTTCAAGAACGTATTTTCTCTGAAGCAATATTATAATTAATTGAAAGATAAATACTAATTATAAAAGATTGAACTATATAATCTTTATTAGTTATGATAAAAATTAAAAAAAATATATGACATTAGAAGAGAGAGAGAGGGAGACGACACTGAAATTTTTGTTGATGTAAATTCACTTTTGTGATACATACATAGGGTAAAGGCAGCGAATATGGAATAGGAATCTTATTTTTTAAATAAAGCGTTGCATTCTGGTAGCAATCACTGGAAGTTGTTGTCAAACATGCCATATTAAATAATAAATTCGATGCGACAACGAATTTCTTTAATATAAGCATTTATTTATTTTTGTTGCCTCTGGAAATGTGATAGCACTATCCTAAAAAGTATTCTTACAAGCTGAATAAGTTATTTAATGTTTGTAGAACAGACGCTTTTAATAATGTTGCATGAATAATATTATATCGTTTAATTGCAATTTGTAACTCTTTATTGAAATGAGAAGAGTTTGTGTGTCATATTAAGATGTGTTGGTAATATGGAATAATTAAATTATTATGGAATAAAGAGTAGAGAATATAACGTTTTTGTTCTTTTATAAATAATAAAGAATATTTTTGATGTTATGTTTATATTGTTTATTTTAATAATTTAAATTTAGGATTTGATTTTGTTGTCCATATTCATAATGTAATTTTATTTATGTTACATTGTATAATAAACGTATGATTTTTAACAGTTTCGATTTCAATTTACATAAAAAAATTAATTTGCACTTCATTTTTTATGTTACTTATTAATTGTTCCTCATATTTGACTAGTATTCTATATTATATCCCTTTTTTTTTTACGCTCCTCATTTTCTCACTTTTTACTTTTTTGTAAATATTGAAGTTGAACTTAAATTTCAGAGACTTTCATTTATTGGATGTTATAGCTAACACATTGCTTAAAAGTTCTACGTTTATTAAAAGTCTTAATATGCATTTTGTATCGGAGTAATATTAATTTAAAAATTGATATTCCATATTCGCTACCTTTACCTTATATAATCGATCACAAAAAGGTTGCAACACTTTTTTTCAAAATGCATAAATATTTCAAGGATATTATCTCTAGGTATGTCGAGCGAACTATAGTGCGATTCAGATAACTGTTAGAAGAATATATAAAAGATATATTAAAAGATAAAACAAGACATTTTTTGCATCATGAGACTCTCAATAATTGGTACGAATGCAATGTTCTCAATATATATAGTTTCATTTTATAATTTTGATAATTTATCATTTTAGCAAACATTTTTAAATTTTTTTATTAATCAAGACTAACAATATTAATTGAATTAATTACTACGTTGATGCAACATTAAATGAAATTTAATCAACATCTTTTAGGTAGTGTTTAAATCCCGTATCATTAAAAAATTTTAATACTGACGCGATAAAAATATATTTATTGAAAAGATTTATTTAAATTATAAGTCACACACACACNACACACACACACACACACACACACACACACACACACACACACACACACACAGCTTTATGAGATAGAAATGCAGATTTCATCTTCATTTCTAAAGCTGTTTTTTGTTTATATTTAAAGGCACTTCTCTGTTCATATGAAATTCTCTACAGATACATATTTTATTTAAGGGGTCTCCCTACTTTGACCGGTCAGAAAAATCGAATTTTTTTTGTATTTTCTTATAGTTTGACATATCAAAAATTTATTCTCAAAGCTTTAGAGCTGAATTCGAAAAACTGACAACGTTATAAGCTTTGATAGGTAGCAGCGCGCAGGTAGAAATCGAGCATTTGGAGTTCTCATAGAAAGGAATAAGCAGCTTGGAAGAATTTTATGAGGAAGAGGAAAGCGTATTTATGATGAAATAACTAATTAATTGTAAGTATGATTTACTGCTTGTATACTGTGACTTATACAGTGACGTATACATTGCTATATACTGTAAATTATTTGTATCTTTAAATGCGTTTTTCTGGAAATGACATTTTTCGAGTTGGCGACGTTATCTCAAAAATTACTGAACCAAATGACTTAAAATTTTTATATGTTAAGAACATATCTTATTTTTGCATGAACTAGAACTAAGTCATAATTTTCAAAATTCGAATTTTGCGGCTCAAAAAACTAACAAATTTTCTTCAGAAATTTCAAACTTTTTTTAAATCCTGTAAAATTTTTTCTTTTCAATATTTTTAGTTCATTCTAATTCATGCCACACAAATTATCTCATACAAATTAAGAATCTTTGTTTTTTTTTTAATTTCTGATATACACATGGATGGAATCACTATCGCCATGGACAAACGTTTTTTTAAAACGTTTTTAATAAATCCACATCAAATATATTCGATATTTTTATATAAAAAAATTAAATATGCTCTTGAAATGTACTTAAATAAATAAATACACAAAGTTTGGAATTATAATACTTTATAGATTTTTTTTAATTCCCAAAAATCACCTTTTTAGAGCAAAGTAGGGAGACCCCTTAAAAATCGACAGAAGTGACAAGCCAACTTATCTACATCTCATTCACGGTACATATCTGTATTCTTATTTTATTTCATAGAAGAGATATTTTTTAACTAATAAACAAGACTTTTTTAACTAATTTCTTACAAAGGTACAAAAGCTGCTAAACTTACTTTTACTTTTAAAAATATTATAAATGAAATTACTCTTTACTGACAGAGTAGATGTAATTGTAATTTAACAAAATTTTATTTATTTAAATTTTAATATAAAAGCGATATTTTGTCATGAAACTTTTTTTTGGTTTTTTACAGAGCTGCGAAACCTGTACCCATATTCTGTAACTCTTAACAGTATATAATGAATAGTGTCAATATCGTCGAGTCATTGCGCAGCTTTTTTACTATATATAATATCTGTGCAACGATAACGTAATGATTATCAACATTGTCGTTAAGAGGCTTTCTATAATAAGCCATAAATCAGAAGTTAGAAGCAATAAATTGACCAATCACAGACAAATGTGAAAAAAAAAACTTGATTATGATTGATCAATTTATTGCTTCTGACTTCTGATTTATGACTTATGGCTTATTGTAGAATGGCCCTAAGAGTTACAAAATAGGGATACTGTTACTGAGCCGGATTTTATAATTTGGTTCTTAAAAACATAATGAATATGAACCTTAGCTATATATTATAGTGCAAATCGAATGATATATAAAAACGAATTTTTTACTTTTTTTCGAAAAAGTCGCTCTTTAGCAGATTACAGATGATTATTCTGATTATAAATATCAATTAAATTGTGATTTTCTCAATATTTTAATTTAGTAGAATAGAAATTGACAGATGTTTCTATAGTCTTTCTCGCCAATTCTTAATAATACGAGACTTAAACACTATCACCTAAAAGATATTAGATAAATTCCATTATCCATATATTCTATATAAATCAATAACAAATCAGATAAATCCAATGAACTGTACATGCAAAATTCATGCATAATCTTGTTACTGGTATTAGTCACTATTATGCAAATGCATCATCATTTTTTCATGTTCAATATCATATTCCACTAATTTTTTACAGATGTCCATGACTTGTTGTTACTTGCAGTGATATATCATCCATTTTATTCTATTAATTAATGAAAAAGTCTTCTTTTTTTATGTTAATTATTACCTTTTAATGTTAAATATAGGATAGAGTAGTGTTATTTCATCAGATTCAACTTCAAATTGATATAAATCAACTATAGCAATAAAAAAATTTCTTCTTCGCATGAGCAGGAGAAATTTACAACAATTATAATTGGGCACCAAGATCCGCTGTAGTTCTTACTGCGAAACCGATATTTGGTCATTCATGATATATTTGCATTGTTTCAAAAAATATCTCTTTGCAGTGACATGTTTACAACTATGGATGCTTTCCATTTAATGACACAAATTGACACAAACGTCGTTTTATCTTTCTTGATTTTCTTCAATAAGTAATAAAGAACGATACTTGTATCGATTTATCATCAAATGAAAGTACCATATTACACAAATATAACTGCTTCTTGAGAACACAAACATGACCTTCAAATGTTCAAAATGTGCTGTTTAACCTTCAGGCGGCCGGCATTCAAAATACTTAAATACAATGACTTTGGGGATTATTTCCCTGTAAAAGTTTTTTAATGGACCATATATATGGGTCGACCAAAAGGGTATCCCAAAAGGTACCATGCCGGCCGTCTGGAGGTTAAAAACAAATATTATCGCTGGCTGGAATAGTCTCGTGGAAAAAGCCCTGCTCTATCCTATAATATATTCTAATGTTTTATGTTAAAGCTCCTGTCTACTCATTGCATCCACATTAGATTGTGATATCAGAAGCGAAAATGCATCAAGAAAATTCTTGCCTTAAATCTTCTATGTAATTCTAATGTTAAATATATTGTTAATTAGTATTAATTTTGATTAATAAAAAAATTTAAGAATTTGCTATAATTATAAATTATAAACAAAAAATATATATTGTACGTATTGAGAGTATTGCATTAGTATCTAACAAGAGTTTTTCACAAGGTGTCTTATTTTGGCTGGATTCGAGGAGACACTATTAGCGCAATTTAGCGCTGAAAATCTATAATACACGTAACGTGTACTATAGATTTTACTATAGTACACTTTTACTTTATTTTTTAAATTCAAGTTTGATTCCTGAATTTGCTACTCCATATATAATATTAAAAATGAACAGAAAAATATTTTATTCTGATGAAAGATCAAAATATACATCTAGCATGAAACATTATCGTGTTTCTTGATATACCATATATGTTTCAACCATATATGTTTTCAATCTATATACATTTTTTTGACAGGTGTCTGAATCATTCATTACAACTCATTAGACGCACCTAGTGCGTTTTCAAAATATTTATACATTTCGAAATCCATCAAAAAAAATATTACAATTTTTTTGTGATCAATTGTGTATACACACAGATGAGTTAAATAATATAGAGGATGTAATTAAAAGGTATGGCCAAAATCACTTTGGGAGCACATTCCTCATCTAGAAAATAAAAACATGTTATGTACATAGGTCTAAAAATACTTCTTTGCTAAGTTATTTCGGAAACACGAATTATTGTGAATTGTCGAATGAAATGAATCGAATAAGGAGAGAATTTATGGGATTCATCCTTTAAATTGAAAAATTTATTAATACATTACAGATGGAGTAATATCTTCAAATTGACTAGGCGGAATTGCAATATCTTTATACACAATTGAAGTACGCACAAAAACAAAATGCGGGACGATCGATTTCATAAGGAAAAAAAAACTTTTTATATACTTTTTTACTTTTTTAAATATTTTTTTAATATACTCGGCTCGTATAACTGACGTCACCTGACGTAAAAGTTTCATTAATATAAAAATTCTAGCTCGTACGTACAAAATAGGATTGTCCCACACTTTGAATTACATGAATAAACAATCATTCATATAACCTGAGCCATAGAATTAAGAAAGCTTAGAAAAAAAGATTTTAACTGCAAATTACGTATGTGTGCGTACAATATTGATGTAGTAGTATGTAATGATGTGTTAATGTTTCGTAAATCTTATGTAATTGTAAATCGTATGTGTGTGAATTGCATTCATTCAGTAAAACAGATAATTTTAAGAGTTCGATCTTGACACTTTAGCATCTTCTTAATAAGCTCACTAATGTGTTTCCGAACATTCCAAAAAAAAGCTTGTGCGTCTGTACAATATAAAGTTATTACAAAAAATGCTCTAACAAAGGAAGTGTTTTCTTCAACTGGACTTTGGATCTAAAAGTTCGGTCTTGAACACTGTTGAAACCGTAGTATTCCAATTCAATTCGAATTAGAAATCCAAAAGTCAAGAAGAAGAAGAAAAAGAAGCGTTTCGGACTTATGATTGTGACTTGACCACTTGAAGTTACAAATGCTTTGATGCATTCTTTGATTGGTAGTAAAATTCTTCTGATTGATCAAACAAACGTTTTAAAGCATTTATAGTGTTAAGTGGATTGTACTTTATATAACATGTTTTTTTCCTTTAAGTATGAGCAATGTGTTCCCAAAGTTTAATTTTAGTTACACTCTATATGAATATATACAAATATATCTTATATGTGTGTCTCATATACTATGTTTAGAGATACGATGAGTTTGTTTTGTACAGATATCTTTATACTACATAAATTATCAAATTTAATCACTTTCAACTTATCTCGTTCCCACAATCTAAAAATTAGACCATATTCTATTTACTCTCATTATCTGACGACACAATGTAAATTTTTCGATGAACAAAGACTAAAAGCGATGACATACCTAATCAGTCTCACTTCTTGTTTAATATTTTTGTTTCCCCTTTTTCTAAAAAATGGAAATCATCTCACTTTTTAAGAAAAGAAGATGAATAATTGTCATATTCACACAATTCCTAATATCTATCGTACATTATCCAATATACGTTAATAAAATCACTTGTTCCACAATGTCATCCATGAATCTGTTCTATGACTTTATCGGCAGATTATTCCTCCGTGCGAAATCATGTTAAAACATCTACTAGCCAAAAGTTACTTCATTAAATCCATTTGTCAAAAATCCAAAAATGCAAATAATTTTGTAAGATAGAAATAACGTAATAAACCTTGCTCTTCTTTGGGTGCAGTGGTATCCTTATTTTCACTTTCCACCAAGTCATTTTCTTGCTGTACACCATGTGTTAGATCAAATTTGTTAATATCGTTAGTAGAATCGTCTTGTTGATCTTTATAATCTCTCGATTTTTTATCGTTATTGTTTAACTTATCTTGCACATCAATTTGCTTTTTGGAGACATCCTCTTCAGATAAAGTAAAACGATTACTGTCAGGTGCATTTTTTTTTAACAATTTATATATTTGATAATCTTTTGAGGCCTGTCTCATGCGAACTAGAAAGTCTGGCAAACCTAAGAAAATTATTACAATTATTATTATAAATGCGCAAAAAGAATTTTATAATTTATTTAATTGTGACAAACCTCTCAGTGCTACCCATGCAGTAACAGCAGATGGTACAGCAACACCAGGATCGTCAAAGTAAGTAAGTCCAAATTCAATGCCTGGCTCATGAAATTCTGTATAAGGCTTTATCACCATGTATGACCAATATGTCCTAACTCTGTTATAAACATTAAATTATTGATTATTATTAACAAAGAATAAAAACTTTATTATTTTATTTTTATTTTTAATTTTGATAGCTCAAATGCTTAATTAAACTAATTATTAAAATAAAAAAATTATTCAGTTACCAAAATATTATATTAGAAAAAATTAACAATCGACTTAATAATTTTTCATATATTTTATATGAACTCTTGAATGTTATGTTGACTGTTTTTTATATACCTATAAATTCCACGTCTTTCTGGCACATCAGGATGTTCCGTCACTCGACTGACAATGACTACAAGACCCTTCTCTCTATCCATGACCCATCGTCGTTGATATACGTAATCTCTGTTAGAAAATAATTTCTGCACAAATACAAATTAAAATAAATCATTAAATAGAAAAATTCATCCAAAAAAAATACATTATGATCACACCTACAGGCCAGATCATTTCCCAATGAATAACATCAGTACTATGATTAACAGACGATTCGGATTTCGGATCAGTTTCAATAATCTGTAACTCTTGAGCAGTAGGATCCCATTGCTTTCTATAATCTACATCGATTTGAACTTGCAGAAAATCTTCGGCGGTAACATCGGGGAACGAACCGTATACTTTATAAGCAAATAATCCACCTGAATTGGGCTCTACTTTCCTCCATATTAACATATCTTGACGCTCAATGAAAGGTTGCCAGCCATCTACTGTACATTATGTATTATATATATTAATGTATTTATTGATTTGACATAAACAACATATAATATAAAAGCAGATATATGTACATATAATAAAATATTTCAATGTTGAATAATTGATAGAAGAAAAACCTACAATCTTCATTAGAAGCTGCAGAAGGCTGAACTCCGTTACATTTACAATACTTTACATCGGGCTGTACAGTGTCAATGACAATTCGCAAATGACACTTTGCGCAGACCACCGTAGAGTCTCGTAATCTATAAATTCCTTCAATCTCACGATTATACCTGCAACGTGAAGAATCAAAAAGGATCATTCTAAAAATATATTGCATATATTTTATTCTCGTGAGCATTTTTCACAACTACCTATTAATTTCTTCATCGCTTATCCTATCGCGGTCCCAGTTGTACACGCTCACGCCGGCCGCGCTTATCAGAAAGTTCTTGGCGTTTTTGGCGAGTCTAAGCCTCCACAGCCTCATGAACTCTCTCAGTGCCACCTCGTCCCATATTCTCGTATAAAGGTGGAATATCTGTATGTACCTCCTGATCCGCTGGGCCGCCACAAACTCAAATTGCCTCTTGCAAGCCTGGGTCACCTGCGTGCTCTGTTCCCAGAACCACGAGCTTATCCTCTTGCGGTAGCTGTCGAGTTTGCCGCGACCTTGCGTCCTCGGGCCGCAGTGTTGCAGAACGAGCGCTAACCTACCATTGCCGCTGCCGTAACTGGAATTGAATCTTCTGAGAGCATGACCGGTCAGCTTCCACGTGTACATCGTTCGCTTTCGGCGCTTCTACGAATCCCTCGCACGGAGCACGATCAATCCATTCGGTTTCATTTACGATTTCCGGACTCGCCGTACGAATAGCCGCGGACTCGTGGCGATACTGCGTAACACCTCGCGCCGGGTTTTTTTCCGCTCTCACCGCCGATAAAAACGAATCACGCGTGCGAGAGGAGCCTTCCTTTTCGAGGTCAGCATATACCTAATCGTCGCGAAACCAATTATACGAGGAAATTATATTGTCACCGCCCGCGACGCATAACCGCGCGTAAATACATCGATCGCGGAAGGACGGCGGAACAGTTGCGCGAGACGCAGACGGCGGCGGTGATNGGGGGGGGGCAGCCAATCGGCTCGGGGATTTTAAATTTTCGACGACGGTGAGAGAGTTGGCGCCAATTCGCTTCGATTCCCTCCTCGAAGAGATTAGGAGGGCGAGATGATACCTCGCGTGGCTCGTTTCACGTATCACCGATTGTCGGTTTAACATCGAGCGACGAGCGCAAGAAAAATCGACTCGTAAATCTGTAAAAAAACAGTCATATGGATTTCTCCCGTCTGACGTCGTAATTCAACGTGGTTAGAATTCCTCAGTAATTTTGTGATCGATGTTATTATTGTCTTTAGTAAACAATTTTTATTAAAACAAAATAGCGACAAAGTTATCGTAAACTGAATAAAGACGTATCTTGTTGAGTTTACGACAATTTTTTCATCATTTTGTTGTTGATAACAATTAAAAAAAAAGAAATACTTGTTTATTAACGATAATTATTCGATAATAATTTCATTGAAGATTACAGAATAGGCTCTTAGAAAATTTTTAATTGATTCACCATGTGTTTCAGACTAGCTAAACAAAAATTTATTTTTTATTATTTATTTTATATATTTACTTATTATAATAAAATAATATTACTATACTATAATGTACATATATATAATATTATATAATGATTTATACATGATTCATATATGTTGAATCAAATTTTTTATTTTTTTATTAATAAATTGATTTGAACTTTTTGAAAAGTATTATACAATAATATTATATGATTCACCATGTGTTTCAAACTAGCTAAGAAAAAATTTATTTTTTATTATTATTCATTTTATATATTTACTTATTATAATAAAATAATATTACTATATTATAATGTACATATACATAATATTATATAATGATTTATATATGATTCATATATGTTGAATCAAATTTTTTATTTTTTTATTAATAAATTGATTTGAACTTTTTGAAAAGTATTATACAATAATATTATTATATGATTCACCATGTGTTTCAAACTAGCTAAGAAAAAATTCATTTTTTATTATTATTCATTTTATATATTTACTTATTATAATAAAATAATATTACTATATTATAATGTACATATATATAATATTATATAATGATTTATACATGATTCATATGTTGAATCAAATTTTTTATTTTTTTATTAATAAATTGATTTGAACATTTTTGAAAAGTATTATACAATAATATTATTATAACATAGCTTGAAACTGGCGGACGGTGTCTAAAATACTTAAGGAACTCTAGCCACACGGCGAATAGTAAAATCGAGTTTCCGTTGATCGCACGTTTTTCGCGCGGACGATTCCCATCTCTTTAATATTCAACGAGTTAAATGACATTGAAACGAAAAATCATAATCGAAAAAATCATAAATTAAAGTATCGCGCGAAGTTTACTTTAGTCGTACCGCGGACGGAAATGAAGATCGAAGGGAAAAGGGACGACACGACGGAACAGTAGGCGGGATTTCGGATATCGTTTTTTTATTAACGTTTTATCAGTTACAATTTTGATTACATACACATAATGTGGAGTCGTCTTTAAACACACGGCTGCTATGATACAAATGACGAGGATAAAAATTTGGAGTGCGTAAAAATGTGATTGGATGACAATTCGCTCTTTTGCTTCTATCTTCCTCCCCCTTCCACCCCTCTCTTCCGCTTCCCCTCCTTCGCTACTTCATTGGTCATGGCAATGGGCCAACCTTGAACGTATATTAATATAATATACCGAGTTTTTGGCCCACGTCCACTAGAGTACAGGGTAGGTAGGTGTGATATCCTTGATCGCAATTAAATCGTCCCTAATTCGCTAATATTTTACACGCAATGTCGGTGCGCAATCATCGCTCAAGACTGGCCCGGCGTTGACGAATCCGTTCGACCCGCCCAATCTCAGAACTGCGTTTCTCGCACCGAGACCACGGAGAGACACCGGGAGGCTCCGTGCCAAATTCAGAGGACGGTATTTACAGAGGGAATTTACGGAATAGCAGCCGACCGGCAAACGCGTCCCGCCGCGAGGGATATTATGTTTACACGGAACGGCTCCTCGTCTCTTGCTCGTCCATCCTGCTCGTAGACGTCGGGGAAACGAAACGCGGATCCAAAAGACGTCTGAGGAACGTCCGAAAGGCCGAGGCGTCTTTTAGACTTTTGTGCAGCCCGAGAAAATTGGAGATGCACCTCAATTAGTTAATTTCGATCCAGCTCCAGTTAATGCAAATAGAAAAATTTTCTATCTAAACTAATAGTTACATTCAATAGTTAGCATCGACTGTACCGACATTCTCGAATAAGCAGCCTCTGAATAATAATCTCTTCTCGATTACGGTTTTAACGCGTAAATATAAAATGTAATTGGGACCGTAATCATTATTTGAAAATATGTAAAGTCACTCAAAAGTGGCCGCTTTGAGGCGCGTTTTCCTTGTGCGCGATTAAACGATTCGATTTGTGCTTACAGCCGGAAACTCGAGTCTGCAAGGACGAGGCAAAACTTCGAGAAATGCCAGGATACAATGACGCGAACGAGAAAAGGTCCTCTGAACTTGGAACAACAATGGTTGCCTTCGCACGTGTACGTTGTACTCAGCGACGAGTGGCACGTCTTCTTTTTTGTTCTTCCTCTCTTTATCATTATACACACGATTGTTCATCTGTCAACAATTATTTGGAATATTATCCTTTATTTTTTTAAACAGTATCGGGATGGACAACAGGGTGAGACGCTGATCAGTCTAGGATCGCGGCGCGATACACGTTGCCCGTAACACTAATCTGCTTCTCCTGAAATACGGTCGGTGTGATATGCAATTTGATTCGTAGAGACTCTTAAATCGCTCGTAGATCGCAACGTGTGATAACTAAAATTTTCATTCGGAATGGAGTATAAATCGCATATCGGCGTTAACGGGGTATATTAAGTTAACACCCCAATTTTAGTTCTCGAGAAATCTGATTAAAGTTCTAGCTTCTTTTTGAAGAGTATAGGAGTTCCTTCTTGTTTCTTTTTTTTTGTGTTCTGGCGATTAACACTATTAAATAATTAAAAAATGAGATAACTAACTTCACGACCGAAAGTCCGACGAAAGTTCACGATCCAAATAATTCTCTATAGCTTTGACGTTTTAATGAGTACTAGAGTTCCTGGTTAAAAAAATTATTTTTCAAAATAATAAAAAAATATAAAAAAATTAATTTCATGCCTGTGAATAGTTCTGAATAGCGCATCTGATTTCCTTTCAAATTCTAGAGAAAGTACTACTGGAATTCTTAAATATCAAAAGTTTCATAAATATACCATGTGAAATATGGTCACTTCATGACTAAAAATTTTTTAAAGAATTCAAGAAAAATTTCTTGTAGAACTCTTAGGTATTCATAATCGATTCTTATTTCAAGACCGTCTTGAGTAATGTCTTAAAATGCAAATACGATTCTGTGATTGGCTTATGACATATTAAGATTGTACTTAAGATGTTAAATATAAATATCGATTACATCGGCTTTAAGATTGTATCGAAAACTGCTGCCAGAATTCTTGGATTAGCTCGCGAAATTCGATAAGTCTGAAACTTCTTTTGAGAGTTTCAATATATTCTAACGGCAGTTCAATATATTCTAATTAGGTTTTTTTTTTACTCTAAGTGTTTTACAAGAAATTATTACAGTTCAGGACGATCTGACCAGTAATTAATGAGTTATTCAACGTCAATGGTTTGCCAATACTGATGATTCGACAGTAATTTTTTAAACAATTATAGAGATTGGATATTTTTTATTTATCAGAAACTTTAGAATTTGTTGAAAGAAATCAAATGCGCTATTTAGAGCTATTCGGACTTAAAATTAATTTTTTTTAAATAATTTTTTTATTATTTTGAAACAATAATTTTTTTTAGCAGGAATTCTATACTCTTTTATTTTAATAATGTTAATCGCCGGAATTCTAGAAAAAAAAAACAAAAAAAGAAACTCCTATACTCTTTGAAAGAAAGTTAGTACTCTAATCAGAATTCTCGAGAACTAAAGTTAGGGTGCTAACTTAACACATCTTTGTTGACGATCCAGAGACGAATCTTTTCAAATGTACATATGCGGCCGACTTGTACAAACGATTAGAAACTTGGCGGAAATTCATTTAACAAAAATAAAACGTACTCGAGTCTTCTCCTCGAGTCTACTTCTTTCTGTATAAAAGTTAAAAGCGGATTGCCGAGAAATCTTCGATAGAGGCGTGATTATTTGAGTACCGAAAAGTTTAAGCATTTTGAGCGAAGTTGTTCGATCAAAACGCTCAAATGAGGAATTGTCCATGAAGATCAGTAAGATTTCCTACTCGGAGATTTGCTCGACATACAATCGAGTCGGCGAAAAGGAAATGATTAATAATGATCGCGTAAGTCATTTGACTGTTCAAAGCGAACAAATAATATTTTTTAATATGACATACCCTTCTCTCTGAGCCAAAATGTACTCAATTCGCCGTAGAAACCGTTGTGCGACGAAGTTCTCTTGTACGCGAAATTCGCGCACGATCACGTTTTTGAATGCTAATTCTATCGGCGCCAAATTATACTTTCATTTAGATTGTTTGGTTTAGATAAAAACGACATTACACTTTCGTTTAAATCAATCTTGTTTATGTCGTGGAAAAGAAAATAACTCGTTGAAATCTTTAGACTCGACAAATGATTCCGTGATTCTCCTTTACAATTTTCCATTCTGTGACAAAATACCAATCGTTACACCATAGATCGTATATCATTAATCAAGATAATACGAATGGAGCGAATGAGTCAATTAAATAACACGGTACTCGCGGAACAAACGCTAGATTGGCTAGATGAACAGTTCGTTTATTAACAGACTATCAAATATTAATCGTGAATTATAACAACATCGCGGTAATATGACCGGCAAATGTCATTCGTGCTAAATCTTGTCGGTGAATAGAAATTAAGCTAATCGAGCGCTCGCTGTTTATCAGCCGATGGCTTCGTGAATCGCGCGATATGCACGTTTGCAAAAGGTTTAATTGAACGTTATCGTTTTAGTACGTTTAATGATGCAGCTTACCACGAGAATCCGGCGCGAATACATTCAATTTCCCCGCTGCATGTAATTATGTAATGTTCCGTGAAAACTACGAACTAGAAGCTTCCAATTCAGATAAAATAAAGATTTAGGCCTCAATAAATGTTTTAATTTATTAATTTTACTTTAAAATTTACTAAATTTACTTTAAAATTAAAATCGATTTTAAGTACATATGGCTTTAGTTTAACTTGATTTCTATTAGTTTGGAAAGAATCTCGCGTTTTTTTGTTGATACATTAGAATATGTAAATTTAATTTACTTCACAATTTTAAATAAATCGCCTGAAAAAGATAAATATAAGTATGTGCGAGATCAGAGATAGTTGTAAATGGATATATACAAATGTGGAATAAAAATCTCTAAAAGGAAATGATAATTGGGATATATATGACAAGAGTGTTTTGTTCACGCCTGGAAACTGCGATGCATCGCGAGAAGTAATAACAATTTCAGCAGAATTAGACGAAAACAGAATGATTAACAAAATTGCAACAACCCTTTGATTACTCGCAAGTACTGAGGATCGTGCAATAAAGACCATAATTAATGAGAATTTGCATTAAGTAATTAAATGTGATACACGTCTCGTTAATAACTTTTCGTATGCGTTATCTTTCGCTTTTATGATTTTTTTGTAAATTCAATTTCAATTTTTTATAAGGATTTCGCGCGGAAATGAGAAGCGCGACTTCAAAAAGCAAACGTTTATACGTTCATTCTGACAATTCTCCTGATCGCCAGCGCGAGGACTCGTATCACGTCGCACTCGAAATATATATATTTTTTTACGAGAAATCGCGTGCGTTTCCATACCTCGCAAATGCGTGTTCGGAGAAAATGGGAAGAGATAGGAAAGGAAAATAAAACGCGCCCGAAACTAAAAACAGTCGCATCCTCCGCAGATCAATGCGCAACGCCAGGTCATCCGTTTGTGATCGATTGTCACTCATGATGGATATTTGCAAGTTCCGAATTCGTCGAGAATCTGCGATTTATTTGTCTCTTTTTGCGCATATTTCAAAACACTCGTACAAGTCTTTTGATCGCATACGACAACGAATGATCACGAGGATCTCTGCTTCCCGTATCGCGACGACTCTTTTACGACTTTTGTCCGAAGCTAAAATAACTTGAAGATGGGGACCGAGTTTGCATCGCTCTCCGCCATGCGGCTATTCTGAACATTGTTTCGAAGTGCATCGCCGACTATTCGAACGGAGTAATTGAGATTTACCTGACAAATGAAATGTATACTCCAAAGAGAGACGATTTACGCGAGGCAGGATGATTTTTGGAAAAAAGAATAATTAACGTAAACGAGAATATCTAACGATATCTGCTGACCTTCGTCTGTTCCAACGTTCGAGGACCAATTTCATCAAAGCTATTTCTAATTCCTTAAGCGATTCTTTGTCTCATTCTGAGGCCCGAGCTGTGGAAAGAGGCGAGGAACCGATAAAGGTACCGCGATTAGAGTTAATCGTCATCGATAAAACCGGCCGTTGTTCATCGGTACGTTTTACGATTGTTGCTTCCCTGTGAATGTGACTAGTTTGGACACTGCGGAATGTTGAAGGATTTCGTTTTGTGGCGAGACGCCGTTAATCGCGCCTCGCGGACGCGTTACAGATCGGAACGAGGATCGTCGAGGATGTCCTTTCCTTGTATGGAGGGCGAGTCGTGCCGCTCGAGGCTGGGCGATGCACTTTCTCCCGGCAAGGATTTTAAGTTTCATACATTCGCCGCCTTTCCGCGCGACTTGGCCGCAACGTTACGCCGCACTTACGTTCGGTACTTTCGACTTTCGTCGTGCGGATCGGCCTGCTACTTTCGAGTTTCGGCCCTAGGCCCGTGGGGCGTTATAATTCCGGCTTCGTGTGTGCTTCGCTAACAATTAAAAATTTGTTCGCCTATTACTTATCATTTCGTGTATTTTTTGTCGTTTAAATTCAATTCACATTATTAGGGTATAATAATTAATTAATTAATTAATTAATTAATTATAATAGGTGTCATTATAATTCGTAATAATATACAACATTTGTCAATAGATCATTTATGCTAAAACCCACTGTGCATGCTCGTGTCGAAATCACTCGCATTCTCTCCCATACTCTCCCGCACACACCCTCATATACGTGCGTGCATGCACCGACATACATACACATGCGCTCCTTAACACACATGCGCTCTCTCTCCTCTTTCTCCCTCTCTTTCTCCGCGACCTCGCTTGTGGCTTTCTCTCACTCTCTCTTTACACGCTCGAATGTATTTCACCAAGTACCTTCCTCCTACTTTCGCACACTCTCACGCCGTGGGACTGTACTGGCTTCACGCGTGGCTTATCTAACTAATTCACGATTTAAGTGTGATTTCGGGGTATATGTGAAATGTGTATGTGTAAATGCACGTATCAAATGCGTGCACATCGGCACGCGCGCGCGTCCCCTCTTTTCTTTCAAGATTCACAATTACAAGCGACTCGTCTCTCATATATTTTACATGTAAGCTGTATACGTGTGTAGCCTACTTTGCAATAAGACAAAAAGAGAAAAGAATCAATGTGCGGCAATATCTTTGCGTCAAAAACCGAAAGAATGACGAGAAAGCAATAGCGTTTTCTTCTCGGAAAAAGAGAGAGGGAGAAAGATTGCATCAGTGATGCTCTGTGTCGCACGTGTGTGCGTGTGTGTGTGTGTGTTCGTATGCGCGTATGTGTGTGCTACATGAGGCAATGATTTTTGTACATATTTTAAAATGTAAATGTATTCCCGCGCGATATCGATGTGACAAAGATGCGAAAGATGTTCTCGCCTTAGGAAAAGTTCATGTAACAAAACGTTTATATGTATATGCCGCCGTGTGGCCGCTTTTCTCCTCCTATTGCTCCTTCGATAAAATCTGACGAAAGTCAGATTGAACTTTAATCTACGCGCTCATAGATTCCAGAGAATAGTTCGATTCAAAGATCCCGCAGCCACAAAACGCCACTTGTCCCCGTTCTTTGGACGATCAAACAAACATAGTAACAGGACAAAATGTAATTCGGGCTTAAGCTTCATAGAACAGAGGGAACTGAAAACTAAAAACTTCCTCTCTGGCCGCGACGGTGGACCCGTTAAATCGATTGATGAATTTGCGAGAATGTTGCGATTCGTGACACGCAAATTACTTGTGTGTGTTATTTGTGTATTGTGTATTATGTTATATGCGAAGAGCTTGTATTCCGAAATCGAAGCAGAGCTCGTACCTACGTCATGCTCAAGCGATGACGCTAATCACGCGGGAAAACATCGACAAATCGCAGTTTATGTGATGTATAGTAATTACAACTAAAATGATGTTCCCCTTTCTTACATTTCGACGCATGTATAACTTTGAATCTCGTCAAAGCAAATACTCTTTCCAGGATATAATGTATCAGAAATAATATATCAGAATGCAAGAGCTACATGCGAATTGTAAAACCAGATTTCTCTTTAATTCAAAATTGGAATAAATCATCTGCAATGACGAGTCACTGCACAAAGACAAATGATTCAAAGACCCGAAGGACACATTAATCGTCAGATAATATATCGATGATTTAAATAAAAAGCTTGTCTTTAAAAATTTTATTAAAAATCATCTGAATGCTAAAAGAAGGGAACATAATGAATCACAAAGAGCAATATAAAAATAGGAACATATGCGACGTATATAAATGAGGAACATATACATGATGTTTAAACGTAACACGCAAGGAACTTGGTTCAAATTTACGTGTATATATAATACGTGTTCGTGTGTGCATTCATGTGCCGTCATCTGACATACATTGTATGAAGTATCGAATCACCACGCGCATTACTTATATATATCAAATAAAATGATAAGCTCTAATGTTGCCGTTAAAAGAGTCTTGTTAAAAAATCAAAACACAAGTGAACGTAAGGTCAGATTAGTGAACGTAAAGTATTCACTTAGATATATAAAATTAGAATCACATATAATTCGTAAGACGTGGGTACGTGCTGTGCTACGTGTCGTACCGCAATGTATTCTAAACATAAAACACGAGGCCTGTTTACACGAATGTTAAAAACGCTTTTACAATTCTTTTTTTCCTGCACCGTGGGGATTGATTTCGTGTCTCGTCTCGGTTTTGAGAAAACTTTACACTTATGTTATATATACTAACCATGTTATGAACCTTTGGAACAAAGTTTCTCTTACATATTTAGTGTGCAAAATATTCTTACGCTTTCCGTGGTTCGTCAAATAATTATTATATGTAGTAGTAATAAAGGATAAAATTCTACAACGAGTCTTCGGGACAATCAACGAGGTTATGCATTGGCGTTCGGTCGGTTCCCGCGTTTAAAAATCTTCGAGTCGACGGTGACTCTGTCGCTTTTTCTTCCTCATTCTTTCTCTGCCTCCGTTTACTCGCTCATATTCGCTATCACATTCATTTTCTCTTTCTTTCTTTTTCTCTCTCCCATATACCCCGAACTACTATCACACCACGCATTCTGCCTAACTTGCACACTGACATTTGCACAAATACGTACTTACGATATAATTCTTACAATACTTTATATATATTCATTTACTCTATTAATTATATATCAATACTGTTGACGGATAGAGATTCATTCACAGATCGCACCAGAGCGGATAATCGTCTCTGACGCGCGTGGCGTTAACATTCCTTTCTTTCGCTTCTTCGTCTTCTTCAATCCGCAAGCGATTCTTTCCCCCTCAGTCACATCGTCCCAGCTTTCATATTTAACATAATTTTTGACATAAAGTTTTTTATCACACACTAAAAACACTTGATCTCCTCTATCCTGGAGATCGTTGTCCTTCGCACGGTGTCCCGAAGTAATAGAGCGATTCACGGATAAACGGGTAACTGCCACTCTTCTTTTTTCCTTCTGTCGATTCCGTCATTTCTCCCGTATAGCATCGTGATTCGGAGACACCGCGCTGCCTCCCCTCCGTTCGAGAATTAGAAAAACCATACAAACTCGAGCAGATGCCGCCGCATATTGTCCGTCCTCGTTTTCATTCTCGACAGCGTTGCAACATCAATGGCGTCAGTGGATCGTACAATGATTTGGCGCGAAATTTACCTATCAGCGAATTAGAGTATTTTTGCATTCGGCACAAACACGTTTCCCACTCACATCGAGTTCTAAACGTTGTTATCTGGTCCGATAATTCTTCCGCGCAAAATAACTCCTGTTACGTTCTGTATAATCATTTGTGACCGCGCTGCGCGAGGAAATACTCTATCTGCTGTAGACAGAGCAGTTGCTGCACCAAGCTCTGTAGCGGGTCCTGGCCCGGCTGGAGTTGGCCCTGCTGCTGCCCTTGGAGTCCCTGCGGCTGCATCAAACCTCCACCAGTAGGCTGAGCAGACGTAGGCGGCAGCATCGTGGTGCCCGGACCTGACTGCTCGGCCAACAACTGTCGTTGCAGCTGTTGCGCCTGGTAATGAGCTACCGCCATCAGTTCCGAAGACTCCATGCCCATCGAGGCGGCGGCAGCGGCGGCGGCGGCGGCGGCGGCGGCCACGTGACCCAACTGCGGATGCTGCTCCGGATGATGATGGCCCGGTGCTGCTGCTGGCAAGCCGGGCTGACAAGCTAGCGCCGGAAGCATGCCGACGTGCGACGACAACCTGCCAGTCATGGAGCCGGCCGCGGAGGCCAAATAGGCGGCGGCAGTGGGGAGGCTAGGATTCTCGCCCCGCTAGGGAGCCACGTTCTTGGGCCTGCGCCCCCGTCGCCCCCTGGTGGGGGGGCGCGGGGACTCCTGGCCTCACTGGCTCACCGCGGGGCTCTTCTTGTCTTGCTGCTGTTGACTGGCATCTTGCGTTCCTTGTACACCTGCGGCCGCGCCCGCTTGACCACCTTGGACTCCCTGAAGCAGCACACATACACACACACACATGCGAGACGCAGCATTAAAACTACGTTATGAAATGTTCTGAGAATAGTATTCTGAAGTGGAGTTAATACCTTTTCTTTAAATTTTATTTTTCTTTTCTTTAATCTTCTGTTGAGTCGAGCATCTTTAGTATTGGTTTTTCCAAGATATCAACCGAATAATGACCGATCTCCAAATTCAGAAGTCAAGTAATTGTTTCAATATCTGATATCAGTTATTTTAACAAAATTAGTTCAACCGATTCAGCAAAATTTTAGACTTGTTAAATATCTTCAAATAAATTGTGTGCGCGTGTGCAGGCGTATTCTTTAATCTGAAACTTTGATTTTGCTGTGGAAAAAGGGTTACCTGACTGCCAGGACCTCCCTGTGGTGGACCAGGACCACGATCTGGCGGCCAGGAATTACCCGGTGTCGGTTCCGAGTGGAACTGATGAGGATGTGGCGGTGGTCCACCGGATGCGTCATGACTATGAGGATCCAGATTATTTGCGGCATCATATTGCGTATTTTCCAACCTTGTGATTAACCGCTCATCCTCGTCCCCGAATTCGCCACCCATTAAAGAAGGCTCACCCACGACCATCACATCCTAGATCAAAGTAAAAGAAACATTTAGTTAGCACCTTTTTGTTAACGACGTTGCACAATCGATGATGTGCCGCTTCATTGAGAAAACGAATCAAAAGATTTACCTGTGATGCTAAAGAAAAATTTGGACCAGGTGAACGTTTTTTGCTGGGTGCAGGAGGTGCGTTGTTGCCCGGTCCAGATGTGCTGCCCTTTCGCTTTCTTCTTTTGCTAGCTGGCCGCTGAGATTCTGGAAAAGAAGGAAATTGTCATGAGCACGACGCTGCGCGTATTCGTTGGCCACGTTTGGCCACGTGTGTAGCTACACACTGATAACTTAAGAGCACTACCCAGCTGTGGACCTTTCTCATTATCAAAGGTCTCTGACACGCACAAGCACAAGCATGCATTGATAGACAAACAAACACATAGACATGTGTCAAGTTTATTATCAAGTATTTCTATCTTTCTCTCACGAGCTACTTTGCACTCTCAAGCGATGTTTACAGAGAAACACGTTTGGCATCATATTATTTGGTGTTATACGCGCTTGGTTCCACGGTTTCAGTGAATTTAAATGAATATCAAGTGGTTATATCCAAGCTATACAAAATCAAGTGAAATGGAAAACACGGTGCACGCACAAGCACGATAAAGATAAGCGATAAGCTAGAAAACGCTAGAAGCCGTGTCACATAACGTCAAACAATCGAAAATAATTGAATCATTGATATCAATTGATGTAATCTGTAAAATTAAAAGAAAATTTAAGTTTCAATCAGTATTAATGCTTAAATAATTTTGTAAAATGACTTAAACGTTTGACTTAAATTCGATCAATAGCGACGCAAGACTGTCAATAGGAAAGTGTATCTAATTGCTGGAGGATTCCAAACAAAGTCATTAAGTCTCACGTTCGACAAGGAAAAAACCGGTGGAACCAAGAATCGCGACAAAGCGGTAAAGAAAATTGACGACAACGAATAGTGTGCCGTTCCGCGGATAGCAAAAACCGATTTCATGTTGTCTATTAGGATCGGCCATTCGGCTTCACTGGCTGGTGCTTCTCATGTAAAGCAACTGTTCGTCTACCTCTCTTACCCGGCGGGGCAACTATCCTCTGCCATTTCTGGAACAAGGTCGTCTTCAGACAATCACGGGGTGACAATGCATACGCTTTGTGCCTCGACATCAGTTCCTGCATCGGCTCCAGAATCACGCATAACTGTAAAAGAATCGTCATATATACAACCTTGATGAAAAGTTACTAGATTTCGCTAACGTACAAAATCATTTTCAAGTCTGAGCCACGAATAGAGATGTGCACAAAATTTAGATTAGGAACCTTAGGTTCTACATGTTTCTATAACATTCCAATATATTTAGTGCAAGTTAAACAAAACAACTTTGAAAACACGGAAAATATATCATTTATTGTTATTATATATATATATATATATATATATACATACACAACGACTCAACTTAAAAAATAAACTTTTCGAGAAAATGAGTTTTGATGTTTGAATCATTAAAATTTTGTAATATTAATTTTGAAATACATTTTTGATGTGATAACTAATTGTAGAAAAATAAAAATTTTTTTTTTAAGTATTAGTTTTTTTTCTTTATGTTTCCATTCTTTTTTTCTGCAAGCAACTAAAAACAACTTTGAAAACTTTGACAATTTTTTATGTCATTGTATGTTGTAGCGATAAGTTTCCTACTTTTGTCTGTATACATTTATTCCGTATACATTTTCAATCCGGGAACTAGACTCATGTATTTTCATGTGAGTAATATCGTTACGTCACGTTACGCGGCGAGTGTAAAAGGTGAATAACATAACTATCACTTAAGAAACGACTGGAGTTTCGTGCAATGACGACACATTCAGCCATAAATCAACCATAGCTTGTTTCGATTCTTCATCCGTGCGAAGAAATTATTCGAGACGCGATCGTTCTTACTCGTTTCCGAACATCGTACTAGTTCAACAATGGACGAGGACTTTCCCGACGTAACAATCAACGGGCTTTTCAACTGGCTCGAGACGATACACGCGGAATGCGCACCCCCCTCCCCCCACCCGGTGAAAGCGCTTCCGAGCGCGAAAAGAAGGTAGCTCGTAACCCGGATAGCCGGAGATACTTTCGAGAAGGCAGGCGTACGCCGTGTTTCGACCTAGCCCCGCATTGACACACCTTCTTGCTGCAATAATTTTCTAACTGCTGTCATGTTCGCGATCGATACTCTTTTCCATTATAAATATGCGACGAAATAATACTCCTCCCTTGTGTTTTGGCATATACAATAATTCGCACAAATTTACAGCTAAATGTGCACATATAATCTTTTATGCGATATAAACATCTGTTGCAGAAGTCTTCATTTGTATCAAGATAATCGAAAAAGCAGCTTGATACAGAGTATCTAACTTTAACTTTGCCATCGAAATCTAGAAAAGGACAGATTTTACGAAAAAATTAGAGATTATTTATGAAAAGTAATGAAAAATACAAATTAATAAAAATAATTTAATGAAAAATAACTTTATTATTGCATTTTAAATATGGGATCAATAAAAAAATGAGATTTCCATTTAAAAGATCGAGGCCTGGATTCAACGCGGGTCCCGGACTAAAAATCTCAACCCATTAGATTGCTCTCTTAAAATCCTAAAAGTTTTGTCTATAGTTATTTTTTCATAAAACATTTTTTAAATATTTCGATAACAAAATTAAAATAGGACACCCTGTGCATCTTTTGTCTGCAAGTCATCGCTTCGTGAAATGACTTTTTATTGTCAAAAAAGTTTGATAGAACGAGAAAATTTTAATTCAATTTGGACGCGATCAGTCTGATGCATCAACGTAGAATTAAGAATACACTTGGAGTGTAGAGGATACGTACTCTAAGGTAGTTGAGAGTGAAGTTGGACATGCCCTGCCTGGTGATGTTTTTGCTAATCTGCTCAAGCATCGTCGGATCCTGCTGCATACTGACAACGCTCCTCGGAACCAACTCCCGATGCGTCCTCACCGACATATGCCACGACTTTATCCTCATGAGGTCGTCGAAGGTGAACTCCAATATTAACCTACCCTCCGTTAACACCTAAAATAAGTTTCGGGTGACAATATCCGCATCGGCTATTTCGAGGGCGCTTGATATTTCGCGCGTATCACCCTGAAGAGAGTTCACAGAACTTAAGCTTCCTATTAGGAAACAGTTTTACAGAAATTACGGAGATCCAATTAAACTTTAATCCTTTCTATCTTTATGATATCTTTTTTTTTTTTTCAAGAAAAGAACAATCGACTTTTCCAATTATGTCAACTCTGGATACGGCACGCACATAACAGATAGTATTTTATAGCGACATAATCTATTAACTTAAAAGTTTATATTGCACGGAAAGAACGAGTTTGAAATATCTAAAAATTTAGCTAAATACAGATCTGAAAATTATTTTGTTTGGACCAAAAAAATTATATAGAACAAATTGTTAGAATGTTAAAACTTTTTGCAGCGTTGTCATCAACGTTAAATATGATTATATTTTGATGGTCTAATAAAATTATTTTCAGATCTGTATCAACTTAAATTTTTAAAAACTTCAGCAAAACTATTCTTTCCGTGTGTGTAAATTTTTCGGTCACTTCTATTTGAATTACTATAATATATCACGACTGAACCTTAGTCGTGATATGTTATCGTAATTCAAATTTTTTCGATCTACTTCAATCATTTTAGTTATTTTCGTTCAACTTAACAACTAAGTACATAAATAGGGACAATCTGAACCATAGTCTTTTATTACAAGTGCAATAAATTTTGCAGAATGTTCGTACCTTAGTGTACATCGGCTTTCCGTACTGCGTGACCATCGTACACTGATCACAGTCCAGCGTTATGGTAGTGTTGTGAAACGACTCCTTCTGATTCTTCAACGTATAATAAAGTTCCGTCACTCCGCCATCGAATATCGAACGGAAGTACCTGGGTATTAACGTCCTTCCTATCGCTGAAAGAATAAAGATGAAAACGATTAGAAATAAATACAACAAACATGTTGTGAGAAAACCGGGATGACGATTAAAATCAATAGCTCTATCTTAGGCTTTATCGACATTGATTTATGTTGGGCGTAATTTTCTTCGCGATACATAACGCACTTCAAAATTGGCGAAAACTTCACGAATAGCTAATGCTAAATAAAAAAGATTGTCTCGTCTAATTTTCAATATTTAATTTTACAACAAATTATCGCGTTTCATTTTCAATGTTTAAAAATCTACAACAAATTTCTATCGCAAAGACTGAAACTATATTAAGAAGCGACGCTTAAATTATATTAAAAAACAAAGAATAAAATGTTATTAAGCAATGTAAATAAATCGAAACCTAATGATGACAGGCAAACATACACAAACGATAAAAATATTATAATATAAATTAAAGAAGGGCTACGTGCCAAGCGAGATATAATTGTTGCAAAAAGTGTCGAGTACAAATAAAGTACAATTACGAAATAGATTTAAAGTTCATCAGACGTTAACGTTTCATCCCGCATCGGGTCATCTTCAGTGAGCGTTAAAAGAAATTTAATAACATGAGACGATAGAAATACAATAATAATATAAATGATAATTAAAAAATGATAAAAATATCTTTTTTTTCTCTTTAATTTCAAAACTTTAATTTCAATTTTCATTTCGCATCGGACTCGTTTCAGACGCATCTTACTGCGCGGATGGCGGATGCCCTGTCGTTTATACCCGGATGACGACGATATGCATTCGCACGACATGTAATCACGTTGTCGTCGTATATTTTCGAGACGGTGTGCGGAACAGACATTAAAATCCACCGACTGCAAGATTGCCGCGTGGTGGCACGTCATTATTTAGAACAGAGGCGGTACCGCACGAGCTTGCCGGCGATTAAGTATCGGTGACAATGTGTGATATCGCAAAGACGTAAGAAATTATCTCATGCTAGTGGAAGTCGAGCGTTTTAACGCGGATAACGATGCGAATAGACGTCGGAGAAATTTCATTCGAGAGTTTATCACTTTGCTCTCAAAAAGATATTTTGCTTGCAATTCAATTCTTTTCCTTTTTCTTTTCTTTCGTGAAAATAAAGATACCTCATTCGTCTGCTGTATTATTCGCCTTATTCATAGTAACAGATTCTTCGATTGGACACGGAGACGAGAGAAACCAACCTTCTTTCTATTAGCAATAAAATTTCGCGCATATTTTTGTCAAAAAAAAAATGTGATTTGATTTCATTATGTATAACATATTTCTAAACGTTTCTTCCCGAATCCACATCGCCGCCGTCCGAATCGCAAATGCGATCAAATAATCGGTGATACTCACAATATCTCTTCGGTCCGTCTTCCAAGCAGACGTGGAGGGTGAGAGTAGCGTCTTCCTCGAAAAATTCGTTCGCGAAGGCCTCCCACCAGAGATTGTCACTATCCTAAATATAACAAACAAAGAAAGGATTAGCTTGCGTTTAGGATGCGAGAATTTTTTAATATTAATATAACAAACTTTGTCCTCGGCGTGGATGTCTTAACATCATTTTACTGATTATTATCGCGCCGACTTATTTCGCAAGTTGCGAATCGGATAATGAACGTACAATTAGAATTAGGCAGAGGATAGAGATCGAAGAAATGAAAAAGGGAGAAGAGAATGTAAAGACAGCACTTTCTCCTCTTCAGAGAATCGCATAGAAAACACAAAGATGAGAAGAAAGAGAGAGAATAAAGAGAGGAGAGAGAGAAAAGAGAGAAAGAGAGAGAGAGAACGAGAGCTTGTACCTCGATGCTGAATAACGCATGACTGTCTGGCTTGAAATTATAGCATTCCACCCCCTCCCAGTCGTAGGAACTACCCCTTGGCTCTGTTCGCCACGCTTTCATTCAATTATGCATCCACCACTATCTCCCTCGCGTCTCCCCGCCTGGTCCATCTACGCAAACCCCGCAGGCACTTCTCTTGTTATTATTTTCCCGCGTGTGGCTTGGTCTCTCGTCGGCTTTTCTTACACGCGAAAAACCGCCGTCATCAGTCGCTTTTGTAACGACCGCGATTCCGGGAAAGGGCATCGTGAATCGTTCCATGACCGACTGAGATTGTTCGTTCGATGAATCTCGAGCCCGTATCGGACTACGCATTGGAGATTGAGGATTACAAACTGAGAGATTAGAATTCAACTAATTGAAATAAAACGGATTAAAATTAAAATTATCCGATTGATCGAATTCTAATCCTCAATTTGCAATCCTCAATCTCCAATGCGTAGTCTGACGAGCTTTACGAAGAAAATGAAGAGATCCAATCTGATTCAGTTGTGCGTTGTACGTAATATGATTTAGAATAATATTCATATATTTATCATAAAACCTGCAACTATAATTAAGTAAAATTCTTAGCAAAACGATATTTCTCCAATATCGCATGCAAGAGAATCCGTCAGCGACGTTATTCCACAAGGTGATTTGCATTCCCAAGATGCAATAAGGTTATAACATCGGAATGCGAGCGTTTTATTTTTTCTGATAAAAATATTCAGTCCTAGAAAAGATAAAAAATAAATAATTTATAAACGCTTTATTATTATCTTCATTATTACCTCCGATAATATCTCTTGTAATTATTTTGTATAGAATTATGTTCTTCTATTTTTCTTTTTTCCATTATCCGGTCGATAAAATTAGACATATATTGAATATTAATTTATCTTAGTAATTTTAGAAGAAGAATTGATAATCAAATTAACTAAGTGCACGCAAAATATAAATTATAAAAAAAATTCTTTTATAATTATAAAAAAGAATTGAAAAATCATTCTGAAATAAAATGTCTAATGACATTGTTATACATTCCAAAATAACAATACACGCTTTGACGTGAATTGTTTTCTGAGCACGTTTACTTCCACGCGACAGAATGCTCACTGTCGCGATAACAATTACTGTGTTTGCTGTTTTAATTTATTATGCACTTCTACTGCCGCGCTTGTCAATAGAGGCACCATTTAATTTTACATCGGGGGACGCGGCCTTAGCGTAACGACGCGCGCTATAGCATTAGCGAGTTTAAGGAGAACGATCAAATAGAATCAATTTCTTCGTAAAAGGCGCATCATCTTTTTTTTTTATCGATCGATTGGAGATAAATAAGATGCGAATCGAGACGCGGGAATGAGATATTGCCCGCGAGGCCGAGACGAGTGCACTCATGTCAGATCTGCATAGACAATCGGTTTCCGGGGCGGGCACCGACACTGCACTCGCGAAGATTTATTTCGGACGTAAGCTACGCCGTGCCAAATCAAGCAAACTGTTACCACTGCCGCGCAAATTGATATTTCTGGCAAGCGCGCCTCAGCCCGGACGTAGGGAGGCCGAGATAGAGTAGGACGGAAAAGTCGGCGAAACAGTGACGCGATAAGCGTGGCGGAACGAGCAAGAAGACGTTGCTCGACAAATAGGCGATATTCAATAATGCGTGGAAGCGGCCGAGGGAGAAAAATGCCTCGTGGGGTTACGAGTTACAGCTCGATCGCCACGGGTCTATATGTTTCGCGGAAACATTCTAGCGACGCGATGAGAGATCAGCATTTGCGCACGCGATATGATTCTGTCATAGGTCTAATGTGAATGACATACGCCTTCGATACATGTGTAATATGTGTAATCTGTTCCGATGCACGTGCAGTATGTGCAGTGCGCGCGTACACAAGATGGCATAAGTGCAATTTTCATATTACGTTGACATAAATTTATGTATCTTGGATACATTTTCTGTCAAAAATTTAGCTCTATACCATTTCTGACATTTGCATACAAACGAATACGCCAACGCAAATATCCCCGATAATGCGTACGGTAATTACTTCAGTCGCGAAGAGTCTCTATGAATGTAAAGTGACAAACTTCGCAGACGCATTTCATAATCAATGTTTCCTTGTTCACGTTGATCTTGTCAACGAATGAGAATCGAATTTACCTCGAATTAACTTCGAACTTGTCGCGAATGAAAAATCGCGCAAGTTTTACGAGTCATATATAATTAATGCCTTTCGGTTAGCTTCACGATTCTCAAAACTGTCGAATCTTGCCAAAGTTTGACGTTTGTCATACATATTTCAATACGGTAATTAACTGCTCGTTAATCATTCGAACCTTCGACCGATACAATATAGATCTGACAGTTTTTCTTAATATTCCTATGTCAGTGTATTTTTTAGCATGTCAGAAACGCATTATCGAACGCCTGCAGATCGATGGTTGAAGCCTAATAATAAAATAAAATGCATACACGTATACTTTGCACACACATTCCCGATGTAGCGAAATTAATTAACAATTATTCAAAATGACAATGCGAGAAAAATTTATAGCTATGGGATGTTTGAAAAATTGAATTGAAATTCGATATTTGTCAAAATTTCTAATGTTTCTACAAATGTGTGCGAAACTTTTAACAAATCGTTACTAATTGTTACTAAGAATTTTTCTTACATCTATTCATTAACGACTTGTTATCTCTAAATTAATATATCTCGAATTAATATATCTAAAATATATGAAAATCCTGCAAAATCTCTCGTCATGAAAGAATATATACTTGCTGACACATCGATTGATGGATATCCATCTTGGTAACAGTCTCAGTACAGTTCGTTTCGTCACATAGCAACTAAATGCACGTATTTTTAATTTATACTAATTTATTTAATTTATACTAATTTATACTAATTTATTTAATTTATACTAATACGTTAAGTAGTTTTACGTCTAACGTGACCTTTTATATTTAAAAGTTAAAGATATAAAAAAGAATAATAACATCTTTCTATCACTCATATTTCTGTATTCCTTAAGGAGTTACACGGAAAGAACGGTTTTGCTGAAATATCAAAAAATTTAATTAGATATAGATCTAAAAATAATTTTATTGTATTAGCAAAATTATATAGAACGCTCAAGCATAATGAGCAATGCTGTAAAAAACTTTGATCTTCTAGCAATCAGCTTGAGCGTTCTACATAATTATTTTGATGATTTAACATAATTATTTTTAGATCCGTATCTAGCTAACTTTTTTAATACTTCAGCCAAATCTTTCAGCATTTAGAGAAAAAAGTTATATCAGCAACTAGAAATTTGAGAACAAATAGCACTTCAACTATTATAATAAGAACAATAAATAAGCTGAATTAAAAATATATAATAGTATTAACTATAATCTTTAATGTTAAATTACATATACACGAAAAAAAAATCTTTGCCTGTATCTAATGCCGCGTATACTCCGTATTACGCTTCATTTCAAAAAAATATTCAATATCTAAACTGGAAAAATATAATTGTCATATCTTATTTGAATCTATATAATTGTGTGTGTGATTATGATTAAATTGCTATTTCACTAGCAATTAATAGTTCACATATGCTGTGTCGTGACTATATTTTTATATTCAGTACTATTTTCGTTCTTACTACTTCGTAAAACTAGTTGCAGGTACTTAAATTTCATTATCAAAATGTTATCAAAAATATAATTGCCATAACTATTTCGTTTTCTCTGTGGATATAAAATAAATGAGTAAATAATATTGCTGCGTCCGTTAAATTGTTTTCAATCTTTTTTCTTATCTTATATTTTCATCAAAAAGAAAATAAAGATTCAATTCAGTGATATTTCTTTCAACCTATACAACTCATTAGATATTTTTTAGTGTAATCGATGAGCGAATAATGTACAATATATACGAAATATCTTTGCAATTTTCTTACAATTCAATTCGTATTTTGATCGTTCTATCCGATTCTACATTTCGTCCGATAATTATCTCATCTTGAACAAAAACCACCTCTCCGACGGTGTGCAAGAAATTCGCATTTACGTCGTTCTCGCTGCGGCGAACTGTCGAAATTCAATATTATTCCCGCAATAAAAATTGGTTCCCTCCGACATAAACTATATGCCGCGCGAGTGACAAGGAAATAACAAAAAGCGGCATTCATACATACGTACCGTATACTTTCATTCACCCAAGTTAATAACAGCGAAAATTGCGATGGTCGCGGGGCAACGTATAGAAAAGTACAAATACAACGCTTGAATCCACGCCAACAAAAAACTTACAAAAAAGCATTAGTATTATATATATTTCGCAACGTTTTTAATATTAAAATGTTAAAATATTAAAACGTTAATAATATATTCAAAATATGTTTTTAACATTATTAACAAATAATTGTACGAAACGTCGCGCAACTCTCTGCGCGTTTTTAACATACTTCTAGTTTTCCTGAAATCATTTCGAAAAATTACGGGATAGAAAGATATTTTGTGCGACACCCTCCCCACGCGTTCGTCGAAATGAACTGCGGTATTAACGCGCTATGGCGTCTCTAACGTCACGTAGAAAGAAACCGACGCAGATCCCATAAGCGGCGAGCGAGGAAAAAGCGCGCGGACATAAATCGCGGCGTGATTTTCGCGCGTCCCGGTCGCGTGTTTTTCGGGGCGGCCGTATTAGCGGCGGGGTTAAATTCAATTTGTCCAGGACCGTAGGAGAGAGAAAAAGGAAAAAAAGAGCGGAGGTCCACCACGCTCGGGCTGAGTCGTCCTGTCCGTCCGTTCGGGCGCGCGTCGTAATAACCGGGTGGCGGCGCGAAGCCGCGCTTCCACCGGCTCGGCTCGGCTCGGCTCGGCGCGGCGCGGCACGACGTCGCCCGCCGTCGAAAAAATGCCCGGCATCGAGTCTCGGTGAATTCCAGTCCGATTCCGGCATACCGGCGCGACGAGAAAGAATCCGTTGTAATTCCACGGTGTTACCAGGTAGCGCGTCGCGGCGCGGCATTATCCCGAGGACGCGGGCGGCGGCGGCGACGGCGGCGTCTCAACGTCGACGCCGTATTTTAAACCCTCCGCCGACGCTCGCGACGAATAAATTTCTTTCCATCGATTCGGCCGTGCCGACCATTCTCGAGACTGCCCGCGACCGATGTGTCTTTGCCCCGTCCTCTCCCCTGCCGTCTCCTCGGTCTCGTCCCAAAATTTTCGCCCTTACCTCCGAATTCTCGTCGGCTAAACACGGCTGTAACTTATGGCTGCCTTTTGATTCTCGTCTCATATTAGCTAAAACTCTCCGACACCTGCGTTTAACCCGACGTTAAATCGACGAGATACAGAGGTTGCACAGTTGTGTTCTAACGTCGAACACGCAGATCTCGATCTTGTCCTCTACGAAAAGTTGTTAGACGACTTTGTCACGATTTTTTTGAAGATTAAAGCTGATTTAGTTGATGACTATAATTTAAATCAATTTAACTGTGAGCTTTATAAATTTAGAACAATACATTTAACATTACAATTTTACGAATGATATTACAAAATAAATTAATTCACGGAATATATAAAAAAAGAAATTATACATAGATGACTTATATAGCTATGTGAATAATTATCAAATTATATAATTTAAAATTAACTTCATTCCAAAAGAATAATTATATTTCGTGAATTTTTATATTTGTATCATACCGTTTAATAGTTGCGTTTCTATATATGGAAAGAACAATTTTGCTGACGGATCTAAAATTTTACTGGATACAGATCTGAAAATAATTTTGTTGGAACCTTAAAAATAATGAGCAAAAAATTTTGATATTTTAGCAACTAGTTTGAGCATTCTACATAATTATTTGAGAGTTCGACAAAATTTTCTGATCTGTATCCAGCTAAAATTTTAGATCATTCAAAACCGTTTTTTTCGTGTACCTACAAACAAACACAGAGACTATTGTCGCATGTTAATAACGGAGGCTCGAAGAAAGAGCAGAATCGCACCGGTTTCAATTCCTAATTTTTTCAACCTGTTCGTCGCGAATCGACCGTCGAAATCCGCCTTTTTCATCCTACGCGTCTATTCTTCATTTTTGTGATTTTTCGCGCGTCCCGACTGGCAGCGCGGACTATACGCCGGGGTTGCCGTCAGTTCTTCGCCGGGACTGTACCACCCCACTGTTGTTAGGGGGGTGTGGGGAGACTAGGGGTGGTATATGATCGTGTATATACGCCGCCGCGAAAGTATTGTCGGCGCGCTCCACCTCTCGATTTTCTCGCGAAAATCCTTTTCGCAGGCAAGTCCGTGGCCCAGGTAACCGCGCGCTATATCGAAAATTTGCAAAAATTCCCCGCCGCACAACCATCATTTTTGAGAAATTTCGGGCACGCGGGTCACCCACAGATAGATTCGATAGGATTTCTCTCTGGCGCGACGAGCCCGGACAAAACTCTCCCGGCCGATCGGAGTATATACGGCCAGGGGCGGCGGCGCGAGGGACGAACGTAGGGGGGAAGAACGAGGGGATGGGGGGTACAATATGGGTTATCGAGGGGGCCCCACCCCCAGGGGAGAGCAGGGGCCCTCATTTTATTACCCAGGCTCCCATGACGGTTCTCAACCTTGGCCGAACTTGATCTTCTCTCGCACGTCTGATAGTCTTGCACGCTCGCACTCGCGCGTAAGTTTTAGCGTAAACATCCGCGTGAGACCGATCTGTACCTATCCGCGGTCTCGATCAGGTCGCGAAGGATGCGTACGCTCGCGCCTTTCGACGCGAATGTGCGTGCGGACGCGCAGGCGGAAGAACAACCGCGATGATATTTGCCTCTATTTTTATCCTACGAGAATACAGTAGCGCGAGCGAGTGAGCGAGTGAGCGAGCGAGCGACGTGACGGATGCGCGCGATGGAAAATGTGAAAAGTGTTCGATAACCGTGTAACGGAGGCTTTTGCATTCGATAACGTCATCTCGCGCAACGACGTCACCACGCCGACACTCGCACGGACTCGCTCTCTCCCCTGGGATCTCAAGTTTCTCTCGCGGAAAAAACCAATTTTTCCGCAGAAATCCGTCATTTCTACAAAACGATTTCGTCATCTCTCATTATACGAACGCGTCAATCTATTAATGCATTTATTAGTTTCGCATTTGAATATTCTGTGGATGTATCTCTGGAAGGATCTCTCAGAAACTAGATTCTTAGAGGGCAGCTCGCTTAATGTTTTCAGTATCAGCTCTGAATATTACATTTTTTTCTATATAAACATCTCTTTGGTAGGGTATCTTAAAATCGGTCTAAAACTTTTTATCCGCAGTAATTAATCTTCTACAGTCCATTTGTCTTTACACGTGAGGTTTACAGGGAAAAATTCCCGAAAATTTCCCTTACGTAAAAAATTTTCCTTTAATAATTCGTGTATAACAAATGATAATTTTTTATCAATAGTTTTCCCAACAACAAAAAAGTAAAAATTCGTCATAAAATTTATAAACGACTTGTTTGTGAAAACGTTTCTTCTCGAAGTTAAGTTTGAAACATACCGTTTAGAAGCACTTCCTCCATTTCTCTTTCATCTATTTTCTGTATAAATGTACTCTGATCATACTCTGATCATACGAGTTTTCAATCGTAAATACATGAAAATCCAAATTAATTTCCCTGAGTTCCCTCGTTAAAAATTACTTGTCCAAATATAATTATTTTCACGTGACATTAACAATAATTGCTTTAAAAATTTGATGAGTCAAGATATACAATAAATTTGACTATCTTAAATGTATAGGTGAGCTGAATTATTTGAAATAAAGAACCAATCTTTGTTAAAAAAATTCACTCGGAAAGTCAAGAATTCAGCTGTGTATAAATCGTTAACAAGCCATGACGTTATTTCATCGACGTTCCTTACGCTGTCTTATCGTAACCGTGAAATTATCGCGTCGGCACGGAGGAGATACGCGAAAGTCGAAGAAAAAAGAGCGGAAAGGCGCGTTAGTGAAAGAAATGCGTGCGCGTGTAGAGTCGCATAGCGAGTGTGCAGGAAACCGCGCGCAAGGTAAATGAGGCGCCATCAGTCACAGTCAAAATGCTCCACGTCATAGCTGGGAGTGGATCTCTCTCGCGTACGTCAAAGTCCAGCGATGGAAATTAATGCACTTTCTTTCGCTGAGTAACGAGCGCCGAAACGGGATCTGCGAGATCGCGTGAGGAAAAAAGTCTCTCACGGCATCTCCGTCCCTTTAATCTCCAATTTGTCGTGCTTACATGTAAAGCATGCTAAATACGTTTCTACGTTAAACTATGTTAATTTCCGTCATGTGTGCGTGTGCGTGTCTGTCTGTCTGCTCTGTGTGTGTGTGTGTGTGTGTGTGTGT
>JANQDE010000066.1:768221-806982 GCA_037157785.1 Cephalotes varians
GAGAGAGACAGAGTAGAAGCATTCGAGGAGGTAAGAGAGAGGAGAGGAGAGAGAGAGAGAGAGAGAGAGAGAGGGGGGGGGCAGTAAACCTTCTCAAATCTATACATGATATATGTACATACGGACAAATAGTAAATACAAAGAAAAACATATATAAAAAAACTTACAAAAAAAAAAAGAAAAGTAGATAACAATGTGTACGTTGCAAGAAAGTAGTGCAAAACGAAAAGAACGTGTTGTATGACTGAGCAAATTAAAAGAACAGGACCATGTTGCAAAAGTCGAATATGCAATGATTAAACCGAAATTAAGCCTGAATCAATTCTTAATACACGGAATCAACTCTTAGTACAATCATTCACAAGTTTAAGTTATATCCAATAAGCTTTTGACGAATTAAGTTTCCAATTAAAATAAAATAAGTGTCAAAATGTCAATAAGTAAACTTTTCTTGAATAGAAATGTAATTTAAGATAATTATCACAAAACATCAAATTCTCATATATGAATATCAAAAAAATGAAAGAAAACTGACTGAATTAAATTTCATTAAAAAAAAACTCAAATCGAAGAATTGAATTTTGTATAATTTTGGAACGTTCTACATATAATTTCGTCTATAATGGTTTAAAATATCGTCAATACTATATCGTCAATCAGCGATCGAGATGAAACGAAGGGCGGAGATGAAATAGCGTCAAAGGCAGGCCGCCGAAAGGGTTGTAACATTGAAATTTGGACCGCTGTCTTTGCGATGCTTCACGACTCGTTTACTCCTGTCAACTTTACGCGCTCGGGTTAAAAGTGTCTCGCACATGCAGCTATCGTCGTGGAGCGCATGATCATCATGCGACTTACAAGCATAATCATTATATAATAATAATTGCAGTTTATGGAGTCACACGTAATTGCGTGCTCAAAGAAAGACTCGCGATATTTCCGAGAAAAATTCACATGTTTTTCCTTTTGATCTTGATACGCGCTTGCTGAAAATCAAAAGAGATCTTTGTTGTCCGATAACTGGCTATCGTTATATTCAACTGCGAAATATTTTTTAAATATCGATAGATTTCTTTGAAATACACTTTTTTGGCAAAATTCCCACTGTGGTCCTCGAGCTTAACGCGCCGCGTTGACCGTATTTTCCCGCAATTTTCCCCGGCGGACACGTTTGACCGCAACCTCCGGTTTACAATTAAACAACGCGTTTACTGCAAAAACGATCACCGGCGATTCGGGCAAAGAGATTGCACGGGTTTGCAATCTTTGGCCGCGTAATGGCGCTTCGGTTACATCACCACGGTGAAAAACGCTTTTTTTTTTACGGCTTCTCACTCGAAGTCGCCGCCGGCGCGATTCATAAAATAAAACCGGTGCTGCGTGCAAGAATGTCCAATTGGTTTGTCGAAACGCGTTGCGGCATTAAAAGGTGGCATAAACGCGAGCTTACAAGCGGGCGCGTTAACTCTCTTTGCGCTCATTTTAACCGCCATATGACACGTCGTAATTTCACCGAGAGGCGCCACTTTCACGCGTACGCTAATATCCCGATAGTGTTCGTAAATGTTTTTTAACGAAGAATTTGTTTCGCTTTGATCTATCGGCGCGCGCGTCACGCGATTTCGTTCTGCTTGTTGAACGCGCACAAACGTTGCCCGGACCGCCGGATTTCAACCACTGATCGCATAATTCGTTTAAATTAAAACCGGCGTTTGCTCCAAGAAAGACTAATGAAATTGGTAAAAAAACAAATAAAGAAGATAAATTTGTCTTTGTAAGAAAAACAAGGAAAAAAGCCGATAATTACTTATGTCACGGCTCAAACGTGAATTCGGGTCGAGTACGCAGAATATACAGCTCGAGTATGCATAAGTAAAAGCAATTGCAATACGCCGGTTCGATTTTGACCTTTTCTTTCTCCCGTTAACGATCGATGCAGTCCACATGTATACATTGCGTATATATTGACATGTACGCTCCCTTTCTCTCTCTCTCTCTCTCTCTCTCTCGTTCTCATACATGTTTGTGTCAGCGAAATATAATTCGTGCACGCCCAATCCCCTGCTCCGCGCGCGAGAATGACCAAAGAGATAAAAACGAAATTTCCCGAATAGCTCCGTATTCGCCGAAATGATTGTGTGGTACACGAACGCGATCAGGAAAAAAATGTCTCCTTTCATTACAAGTTGCGCTCACGATCTACTTTTCGGATATGGTCAGATGAGATGACTTATGTATTTACAATTGTGAGGAAAAGAACGAAAAAGTGTTTCCAAAATAATCAAATATATTGAAAAAGAAGTCTCTTTGTTCTCTATTCCTTCAATACATTATATATTTCTTATAAATACGAAAGATGAAAGAGAAAGAGAAATACGGAGAAAAAGAAAGAGAGAAAGAGAGAGAATCGGTATGGAAAGAACGGTTTTGCTAAAGTATCTAAAAATTTAGCTAGATACAGATCTGAAAATAATTTTGATCAAAATGATTATGTAAGACATTCAAACTTGGTTGCTAGAATGTTAAAACTTTTTGCAGTTTTGTCATTAACGTTTGAACGTTCTACATAATTATTTGGTCCAACAAAATTATTTTCAGATCTGTATGTAGCTAAATTTGTAGATACTTTAATCGTTCTTTCCATGTGTGTATTTTTCTCGAGCAAAATTTACAAGAATTTAAACATTGATTTTAAAAAGAAAGCGTTAAAAAATGACGAAAAATGATAACTCGATAAGAATCTTATTTGATTATCTACTTTAGTTTGGCGCAAAAATAATATTTGTGACTATAAATGGAAAAAGTAAGGAAAGTAGGAACTTAAAAAAAAAAGCCACGTAAAGTATCCGTCGCGAGAATCTGTTTCGAAAACTCGTCGGACAAGAGCTAAACACGCGGTGAAGTTTTTCGTGTTGGCACGCGTTACAATCTCCAGAGACAGCTCGCCACTTCGTCCGCTGTTCCTCTTATGCGACGCTAACGGCAGAAACCGAAGAATTTGTTCGGGCCGCTTATCGAGAGACCTCCTAGGGAAGAAGACCGGTTGTCCGTCCGCGACTCAAAGATTAATGAACGCCGTAATAGAAGCGGAGGCTCATTAGAACGCATTAACCCCGGGCGCTTTCTTTTTTCTCTTTTATATTACTCGATCCTAATGACATATTGACCACTGCTCCGCGAAGTATCAAACCTTCAAAAAGGAACACATGGTCAATACTGCCTGTCATAAATTGCGCAATGTTGATGGAGAATAATTTTCGACGTGTATACGTCGTACGGACTTATGAATACGCATGCAGATAGCGACGACAAAACCTGATTTGTATCCAGAAACATTACGAGGTTCCATCATATTTATGATTTTACTAAAAATTTCGAAGTGTACGACATTATTCTAATCTAAATTTTATTTAAACTTATCGCAATGTCGCGTAACAAAATATTTAATCATTATAAAAAATATCTGATATATTTTTAATATCTTTTATTATAACTTTTAAAATTAACTTCGATTAAATACTTGTTATTATGTCATTCTTTTCATTTTACTTTTTTCAATTATTCTGCCATTCTATAAGTACATATCGATTAATAACACATATGGTACAGGATGTTTCATTTTAAGTAATACAATCAATTATCTTTAAAAAAAAAAGTATTTTTTGGAAAAAATGTTTCAGGTTAGAATTGCATGAAGAGGGAAGTCTGAAGAGGGATAAATAATAGTAAAATTAATTTTTGAAAAATAATATTTTTTAAGATCTCTTGAGATCATCATCATTTTAAATGAAATTGTCTTTTACATAATAAGTTTTCTTAGTCTGCATATAAAAGTATTAAAGTAAAGTTATTGAAAAATCAATAGTTTACACTTTATCCTGGAAATGATATACATGAAATACAAAATATCTCGTAAATTATTCATTTGTTTATCTTAATACTTTTATGCACAGAATAATGAGATGGATCAATTGGTGTAAAGAAAACACACAGTTTCAGTAAAGGAAACACAGAGTTGCTTTTCAAAAAAGCATTTATATGCAATTTCTTTACTATGAAATAAAAAGATATGTAGAATGCGTATTGAAAATTGTGATTCTTCTCTTCATTATTCTTATTATTCTGTGCATCAAAAATATCAAGATATTTAAAAAAAATGAATAGTTTAGATATTTTAAAGTGTGCCAAAAAAAGTGTATAATAACTCATATTATTTTATAATAATATTAATTATTAAAAAATAATTCTAATTAATTTAATTTTTCGATAACATTTTATTTTATACTTTTATAGAATAACTAGGGAATCACATTATGTAAAAAAATTATACAATTTCATTTAAAAAAATGGTGATCTCCACATAATCTTGAAAAATTAATTTTTTCAAAAATTGAAATTTTACCATTACTTATCTCCCTTCAAATCATACAATTTTTGTCTAAAATATTTTTTCCAAAAATATTTTATTCAAAACAATTGACTGTCAATTAAAAAAAAAACACCCTGTGTATATATATATATATATATATATATATATATATATATATATATATATAGAATATATACGATTGTAATTTATTTTCAACGTCCGCAAAAATCAAGGATAAACTCGCGATGCGTGATGACAAATGCAATTTTCTTTAACATGTAGCCTCGATTAATCTTCGACGATCCGAAATCGACCCGACGAATAGAACGACATGTGCGCGAACAACAACGCGTTCCATGGATCATATCTTATCGTCATTATCGTGAATCTCTCAGAAGAGGTCGGTTTATCTGCGACGGAATATGGGCCAGATAATTTTACAGTGTAACAAAAAGCCGCGAGCGGGATCTCGGAGGAAAAGATTTCCCGTATTACATTTCGGAGGAAAACATTTCCCGCGTAAATGGCTCGTCATTCATCCTGTGTCTCTGCTGATGGCAAAATAATTGTAAAATCTGATCAAAGCTATAACGCTTATTTCTATTGCTTTCATTCGTTAATCTCTCCGCGCATTATACTTTTTTTTCGTAAATAATTCCATTGAAATATGAATTTGAGATTTAGAATCTTTCTCGCTGTGTTTCTCGCGTAAATATGACAGAAAAGTTGGCTTTAAGTCATATAAGCTTTTTCACACAACACAAACGCCAGAAACAAATGAAAATTGCGAGCGATTTAGCAAACACGATTAAACAAAATGGCGTGCAATAACCTTTATCAAAATAACGACATCTCGAATTGCGATAAATAGTGCATTCGATTAAGCATACAGTAAATTTTGCCGCACTGGCCATTTCGGTACCGCGAATATTTTTTTTCACCGTTTCAAAGGAATATTTATTTTCCAGGTTTTATCGAACGAAAAAACCGTATCCCTTTTTGTTCACGCGGTAATCGGAAAATTGGCAAAACCATCACGTAATAATCGTAGTCTATTAAGTATCGGAAATTTTAGGTTCCACACGCGAGTGACAAGATTTTTAATTTAACCCTCCGAAGCTGTGGCGTCAAAATCTACAACATATTTACTGACGCTATGAGACTCATCTAATTTATGTTGACTAAAAGGCACTAATTAAGTTCAAAGAACCATAACCCGTACAGAAAAGAATAAATATTAGGTTTACTTTAACAATATTCAAAGAGATTTATAATTGAATAGATCCAATAGACCCACCGTCAGCTCCGGAAGATTCAGGAATGATATATTTTACAATTAAGCACAATCGAGTTTAGCGTCTAGTATCCAACCTCCTTCGACTTTTTACTCCGTTTTTAGACTAATTTTAAGACACGCTTGTAGGATTCGCTTCGCGAATAATTTATCGAAACGATCGCATCGAACATACGAGCATTCGTGCGTGCGCACGTGATAGCGGATGAATCGCGCGAATGCGAAGGACCGACGAAGAGTGAGCGGACTCGCTGGACTCCTGAACATCACATATACGCAATAATATATACAAGTGATAATATAAGAAACAAGACTAAAAAAGAACTGAATTCGAAAGTGTACTCACCTCCGTGCGCTGCGATAACCTCTTGTTCAACTCGTGGAGCCTGTAGTCCGGTTGGCTGTAGCCGTAAGCTGGAGTATGCCTCCTGGGGACAGGCAACGATCTGTCAGATCAGACCGATCGCTCATGTTAGGTGTGCTGTGTATAGCGTGTTATTTTCGCGTGTGTGCGTCGCGAATGTCTCATGCATGCAACACGGCCCTCCCCCTCCCTTGTCGCGTTGCGTCGTCACACTGCGCAAATTTTCGTAAGGCGCCCCGAGGGGTGCGACTGCGCTACCAGTTGGCCCTTTCCGAGGACGAGCACGCCGCAAAACGCGCTCGGACACAAATTCACGAAATGTAGTTGACGACTTTCACCACGACCACGCTATTCCCGATCCCTTTAACGCGTCGCGCTACGGAAGCGGAGATTTGAATGGCAGCCTCGACGATTCCGGCGCAACAACGCTGGTTTTTAATTGATTTTTTTCGATAGAATTTTGAGAAATTTCATATTTTGTTCGCTCAATGTTATCGAAATCAATTTTCCAGAGTTCTAGAATAAGGATGTTAGACTACTGTTACGTTATAATAATTATAGTAATTTCCGCAAAGTATCAATTTCAACGCCATTTCCGATATTCAAACATTCCAAAAGTTTAGATTTGTTTTCTTAGTAGAAATCACCGATGAAAAAAAAATTTTTTCAAGTACGTGAACGCACAACGTTCTCTCGTCGAGGGAATTCAGGCGATTTTCTAAGGAGAAACACGATTTGATAAAGTTTCGATCTAGAACTTCTAAAATTAATCCTGCAAATACACATTGAGACTTTTAAATTAAGTTTTAATAACGCATGTGCGATCGCGCCGTAATTGTATTAACGAAAGTTTAGTTTCTCAGCTGTTTTGGTGAAATAACGCCACATCAATAATTACGCAAAGGTCGTATTTATGCTGTCAGTCCAATTGTCGGCGATCATCCAGACACCAATAATTTAATGTCACGAATCAATTATAACATTATCAAACATATTGCACGGTATATCCAATTTTCAAATTCGAATTAACCGATATAATGACAAACTGATTGCAATAATTTTACTGTGATGAACATAAACGCAAAGAGTGACCGTAAAAAAAGGTGAAATTTCGCCTGTTTCGCGAAACACAAATTTTGACTAAAACTGTAGACTAAATGATAATTTGTAATGAGACATTGATCGCAGAAAAATTTCACGTTGAACTTATTTTTCGTTTAAAAAATATGCTAGATCAAAGTTATTATGTTGAGTGCGGAAAAAGTACTGGTATTGTGACATCCAGTTAAAATAAAATTCTATGAAAAATCAATGAGCAAAGTTTGAGAAAATCAAGAGGATTATGGGCTGGTCAGATTTTGACCGAAAGTGTATTAGCTACAGCAAAATGCAATGTCTCATAGCAATTTAAACTACCATAAATCCATCATCTTGAATAATAAAATAGATTTTAACATCAGATTCGTAATCAGTGACTCCAAAAATCCTCAAATTACAAGTTTCATATCAATTGATTAACAGAAAAAATGTAATGCTTCAAAGAGTTAAATAGAAAAGGGTTAAAAAAACCCGAAGTTTTTATTTTAGATTCTAATTCTACAGAATCACTTCGATCTTGCCTTAGTTGGCTAAATCACTTCGACTTCGCATATTTCCGAAACAAAAAGTAGGCTCAATGTAAAATTTTTTTGTGATCAATATCTCATCATAAGCTATTTAGCATTGGTTCCAAATTCGTGGGTTATGAAACAAGTAATTTTTACGGTCACTCTTTATTCTATATTTTTTATCTCACTTGAGTATTGTTATTTTTTATCGCTTCAATACTGAGATCTGTTAGTTATTTATTTAATCAAACAATTCATCTTTTTTTCTCTCTTGGCTGAGACAAAATTTTAAGAGTGTGTGAAGATAGCATCTCACACACACACACACACACACACACACACACACACACACACACACACACACACAAAGTATTAGCAGTATCAGCAGTATTAACATCTTACAATTAAACTCCATATTAATTAGCATCCAGCATAGTTGCACGGTTCTTGATCAATTTTAATAGTTTCGTTAAATTTATCGTTAATTTTGTGATTTTAAAAAAGATGCTAACTTCCGACAACATCTAATAGTATTTTATATATCTTTAACGATAAGGGAAAGATATAAGGGAGGGATAAGGGAGTAAGAATCCGTGGAATTTTACGGCCTAGATGCGTTCAGTGAATAGTTCTGACGATTAAATCCCAATAATATATTATAAATAATTATTATACATAGAAAACCTTTACTGTAGTGTTATGATACTGGTACAAGTTTTGGGCTCTATAAGAATTTGAAATGGTAAACTGAATCCCCATACATAAGCTCGTGAATAATTGCTGCCTCTAGCGTACCCTAACAATTATAAATAATTAGAATAAAATTATACTAATAGTACTTGGCTCCAAGAATAAATCCATAGAAAAGTGTAGAGATGCCGATGTGAGCCTCAGCGGTTTTTTGGTGCTGGGTTGAATATAATTCAAATGCAGTGGAGTTTAACCAATATATTTCCAAACGTACGTTTCGACTACAATTTTTGAGTCCTCTTCAGTGGAATTAGAACTAATACAATGATTTATATTGTTTTTTTATTTATCTCTAGTCTGCAATGGATCTGTGTAAGATAAGTCAAATTAATTGGATAAATTTTCTTTAGTCAATGTATAMAATTTAATAAGAGTGTAAATTGTGGAATAAAATAAATTAATAAATAATTAGTTATGATTAAAAACTTACAATGTCAGACGGAGAGATAAATAATACGTGTGGTAGTATCRGAGTTTCTTAGTCTACTGGTATATTTATTTCGGTATAATACAGTGTACGCTATCTATTAGGATTTTTCAAAATTAATCTGATACTACCACACGTATTATTTATCTCTCCGTCTGACATTGTAAGTTTTTAATCATAACTAATTATTTATTAATTTATTTTATTCCACAATTTACACTCTTATTAAATTTTATACATTGACTAAAGAAAATTTATCCAATTAATTTGACTTATCTTACACAGATCCATTGCAGACTAGAGATAAATAAAAAAACAATATAAATCATTGTATTAGTTCTAATTCCACTGAAGAGGACTCAAAAATTGTAGTCGAAACGTACGTTTGGAAATATATTGGTTAAACTCCACTGCATTTGAATTATATTCAACCCAGCACCAAAAAACCGCTGAGGCTCACATCGGCATCTCTACACTTTTCTATAAATAATTAATAAAGTACCATTGCATCTCACTATAGTAGAGATTTTTTTATAATAATTATTTACAATTATTGAGATTTAATCCTCAGAACTTTTCACTGAACGCATCTAGGCCGTAAAATTCCACGGATTCTTATTATCTCATCGTTAAATATTCGCGATACGATGTGACACTATTAGATGTTGTCGGAAATTAACGTCTCATTTTTTAAAATCACGAAATTAATAGTAAATTCGACGAAACTATTGTTAAAATTGATCAAGAACTGCAGCTATGCTGGATAGGAATTAATACAAAGTTTAATTGGGAGATGTTAATACTTGAGATGTTATTTTCACACTCTCAAATCTTAAAATTAAATTTCTTTTTTTAAAACGTTTTATCTTATGTTAAAATAAATCATTCTTACAGCATTTTATATAACCTTCTTTTTCATCTGAACACGGAAAGAATAGTTTTGCCGAAATAAAGATCTGAAAGTAATTTTGTTTGGATTATCAAAATAATTACATAGAACATTCAAACTAATTGCTAGAATGTTAAAACTTCTTGCAGCATTGCCATCAACGCTTAAGTTTCTACAATCAATCATTCAATTATTTTGATGATCCAAACAAAATTATAACGGAAATATTTTTAATTTTGTATCTAGCTAAATTTTGGATCCTTCAGTAAAACTATTCTTTCCGTATAGAGTCACTAATTGTCCGGACAGTTCGCTATCTGCCAAATTGTAATTAAGTATCAAAACATACCTCAATTAGAATAAGTATCTGTGTAAATTATTGTATCCCCTGATTTTCCGCGAAGAAAATCATACATGCAAAAGTACTTTAAGTGATGTGATTTTTGATGCTCGATTACACCTCCGTGATGAATTTTTCCAAAAAAAATAAAAATATGTTCTTACCGTTAACAGTAGAAATAAAAATACATTTTATTGTTTTATACATACGTGCGTAAATACGTTTCGTGTTATTTATTACTTGGTAACGTAAATAAACGTGTATATCACTTCAGGACAAGAATCATACGACCGTAAATATATGTTCGTACCACTCAAAGAATTAAAAGAATATTTTTCAAGATCAAGAAAAATAGAGAAATCTAAGATAAAGTAAGTTGATCGATCAATTAGTTTCGTGGCTCTACATATAATTTGATACAAGATACAAGAAGTAGAGAGGATGATGTTAGACGCCTTAATCAAGGACTTCCAAATCATTGAGGATCAAACTCTCGGTTCTCGGTCGGTTGTGGAGTAGCAGTTAGTTAACCGGCGGATAATTAACGTCGCGTTGATAATATTTAGTGCTCGGAATACCCGGGCTGGTGTGTACTGCGCGCATATTCGCGCTCCGAGGCCGGACGAGCGATCATTAAGAAGCGAGCGCAGTGCGGTGATTAATAACAAGAGTACGCAGAATATTCCGGCAGCACAGAGTCCGAGCGCGCCGCACTTCCGATAACGAATTTCGGGACTACGTTCGACCCACAATCAATACTACATTTATAGCACGCGTTCACTGGCGACATTTCGCGTGACGTGCGGATTCCGCAATGTCATTCTGATCTACGACGAAGAGAAGAGAGAATAAAGATCAAACGTCTTTTCGGAAAAAAAATTGTGAAATCCTAAAATCTGTCGAAATACAAGATCACGAGAGAGATCGAGAGATCATCTGCCGCCTGTAGTCGACAAAGTCGAACTTTCCTCCGATCTCGTGATATCGACCTTCATGATACACGTGCCACGATTTCTTCCGTGTTTGGTAACCTTGTAAAATTGCTATGCTAATTATAACGCGCTTAGTTGTAGTAAGAGGTAAAGACAGAGTAGACATAAAACATTGCGATAATGCGGGAATGATAATTGCGCGAACTATTAACGTAAGCGCGCGTCTCTTAGAAACCGAGAGACGGACTTATTTCTTGACTGACATCGCAAAAGTATACATTATTGCTTTATTCAAATTCTATGGAATTCACTGCGGAAAGATTTCTGTGATTTTCCACCGGATTTGCGATTGTCATCACGATATCCGTGCTAAACATCCGGTGTAACGCAAATGATGACGCGAGAGACAACAATAATTTTTTTTTCGCCAAGTTAGCTAGAATTAATTTTTAATGCAAATAAAACCTGCGTTGCAAACCTGTTCAAATGGATTTCGACAAATCAGGATATCGATTTAAAAAAATGGCCTTCGGCGAATAAGCAGATAAGACAGTTTCTTTGAATCTTTTCGACGTGATTGATAAGATAAATCGCTTGAGCAGATTCCTCGAGACCTATGTCGCGAGAAAGCATTAAAAACTGCATAGATTGAGCGTCTAACTTTGACGACATGATAGATAAATATATAACAGATAAATACACGAACTTTACTCGTACGAAAGTAAAACCAACGCAATTAAGAGATATATTTATAAGAACTAATCTGTTCATCGATAAGATTAATAGAAAAAAAGAAGCTGACAGACATTACTAATAGAATGAATACTTACGAATGGCTGACAGATCAGATCAAGAGAAAGTTCGACATTTTCTTTTTCCCCCTGTGACAAAATCTATCGTCCCAAGATCGATCGGGAAAGAACTTGGACTTTCTCGTCTCTGGAGAATCGACGCTACGGGACCCCGGCGACACGTCACTGTATATTATCAGGTATACGCGTGCGTGTGTATGTGCGTGGGGCAGATTTGCCAGGGGTGAGTCGAGATCTCAAGGGTTGCAGGGGTAACCCACTGTCGTGTACGGTTTATTGGGGAGTGACGGGACGCGTGGACAAATCTTTCGTCCCGTTCGCTACTTCGCTCGATTAAGAACGATTGTTCGACGCGGCCCATTACGAGTAATAATCATAAATATAAAATAGAGCGTTATCAAAGAAAATATTAAAACGTTACAGCAACACTTTCATATCACGAGTTAATACACGTATTTAATGAATCGATAAGTTATTATTCTTCTAAAATATTAATCGTAGAAAATTTATTTAAGAACATACGGAAAAAACAATTTTGCTGAGAGATCTAAAATTTTGTTGGATATAGATCTGAAAATAATTTTGTTGGATCATCAAAATAATTTTATTAGAATCTCAAAAGTAATGAGCAATGCTGCAAAAAATTTTGGTATTCTAGCAACTAGTTTGAGAGTTCATAATTATTTTGATCCAATTATTTGATGATAATTTCAATAAAATTACTTTTCTGATCTATATCAAGCTTTTAGATCTTTCAGCAAAACTGCTCTTTCCGTGTTGAGAATTGAATCCATATTTTTTTCTTAAAAAATATCCTGCATCTACATCTATCGTTTAGCATCATTTGGCATTACGCAATTTGTCACGTCGAATAATAAACAGTCAAACTGTCACGTCGTACGTAAACTGATGTAACGGGATCGCTTTCGGAGTTGGCGGACACGTCGGAAACAAGTGCGCGCCGCTTGACGAATCGGCCGCGACTTCGTAAGACGGAATTGAATTGCGCTAATTTAGTCCGATAACGTAATTTCACGCGAGGCACGTAACGGCCGTAGAGTGCCGTCGTGCAATAACCCCGGCGTGCGCGCATGTAACGCCCGGCTTTTCATTCAAGACGTGCCGCACGATCGAACTAATTAATTCGTCGCACGGCACCACGGCGGGTTGCCCGCCAGAATTTTTGCCTGCCTTCCTGCATCCCTGTTCATCTCTCGAACCCGGGAAGAGGATCGTGACGGATCATTCCGCCGATACGAAACTAATCCGTCGAACGAAAAACTAGCGCCTCGTACGCGCGCGCTCGAATCGGCACGCGGCCTGGAATTTTTCAAAGTTTGCACCCTCAGAAGCGAGTATACGCAAGTGTACGCTCGTAGATCTTTATAATAAAATGAAAGGGATTTATTAATCCATTATTGTTAACTTCCTTTTACAAAGCTGTTATCGTTTCTGCGCTGTATAACGTTTTTACAAATGTTTTTGCAGATGGAACGCATTAGTCTATCTCTCGTATAAAATACACTAAAATTGTTTTGTAAAGATATCGTTGTTTGATAAATAAAAACGTTTACTGCGATGAAATATGTTGCAATTATTTTTTTAGTTTTTATTGAAGAGAAAACCTTCCTCTCGTTGCATTTGAGGTAACTAGTTCAATGCGAATTTATTCAGTGCGCGTTTAATACTACGTGTCTAAGCTACACCATAAATAAGAAAGAGCCATCAAAGAATTGATTGATTTTAAAAGTTGTGTTTTAATATTGTAACGGACGTTGATTGTATCAAAAAAACTGCGCCCATTTCATACAACGGAGAATGACTTTTATGTATCAAATTGCTGAAGATGCTCGAAGCAGAGCCGAAACGTCCAATAAATCAAGATAAGACGACGTCTCATCTTCAAAATGCAGTAAAAAATTAATTATTTTGATTCTTGCGCACTAACGCCCGCGCCAGACTCTCATTAACTCGATTCTCTTAATTTTTTAAAAGTTGTGATTCGAATATTCAACTCGACGCGAAGATCTGCAAGTAATTAATTTTTTCTGACAAAAGTAATCTGAATTTCTTAAAAATTTTATGCATACAAGAAAACAAATTTTGTTAAACTATAATTTGGCAATTTGCCAAATAATTTGGAAATTTGTACACATGTAACGATATCTCACAAGTCTTGTATGTAAGTTTTATGTATTTATTCGTTGAAATAATTCTTCTCGCTTGCAAAAGACGGACATAATTCATCGTTAGTTACTAAAATAACATTGGCACAGTATCGATCGCTATGCGGTTATCTCGCGCGACGACTCGTTTCTATCGATACTTGGTTATAGCATCGGACGTTTACGATAAGTCCACGACCCTTCCTGAAAGTTTAGACATTTTGGATTTTCGAGAATCTGTTTACTTCTCCAACGTGACAATATTTTCTATCATAGCACATGGAACAGAGTCAATAACCAGTTTTTCTCTCAATTCGCAAATACATATGCTATTAAATATATTTTTACACGAAAAGAATAGTTTTGCTCTAAAGATCTAAAAATTAAATATAAATCTGAAAATAATTTTGTTAGAAAATCAAAATAATTACGACGTTAAAACTGATTGCTAGAATATCAACATTTTTTCAACATTACGCTCATTACGCTCGAGCGTTTTACATAATAATTTTAATAGTTCAACAAAATTATTTTCAGATCTAGCTAAATTTTTAGATATCTCAGTAAACTTGTTCTCTATGTGTACGAATAAACACTCTCTTTGCCAATTATTGAAAAATACATACATACGTAATATACGTGTCAGAATCGAGAAATACTTTCTGTCTCACAGATAATTTATTTAGAAAGTAAATAATATTCCTGAAATTATTTTGTACTTTCTTTTAGCACGATTATATTTCTCTATATCTTCCACTTTTGACGCATGTTTATCGACCGCTAACCGCTGCATACTCGAAAGGGTTAAGGGGTAAGGGGTCAGGCCGAGTCCGATTACTCTGGTCGGTACCGTACTACGCCCCACGTGCTCATGCCGGAAGCGACATCGGCGCGGCGTGGCCGATATCTCGTCGCAACCCGTCGGAGTCCGCGGGATTTGCAAACAGGTCGCCGTGGGTGGCTTCGCCCGTTATTAAGCCGCGGGAGTTAATGGCTTTAGTTTAGTTCGCGTGGCTAATGGGCGTCCCGACGCGCCGCTTCGCACCGCACCGCACCGCTCTGCTTCGCTCCGCGCCGCGGCGTGCCACGCCGCTGGGAATCAGCTGACCGGCCAGCTGGCCGCGTGGCTCAGCTCGGCACGTCGCGTCGTGTCGCGTCGCATCGCACGAAAACCGTCGGTTGAGAGTCGTCGTCTGCAGGGGTCTCAGATTGGGTTAGCAAAGGGCGCAGTTTGGAGCGAGGGGGTGGCGGCGCCGAGGAAGAGGAGTGAGAAAGACAGAGGGAGAAAGATAGAGAAAGAGAGAGAGAGAGAGAGAGAGAGAGAGAAGCGGGAATCGAGGAAACGGGGGACAGCAGAAGGGTGTTATTAGGGGTTGCTCATGGGGTGGTAGTACGATCAATGCCAGGGAGTCATGTTAACCCCCAAACCCCTCCCCCGAAGTTTATATATAGCGCGCGAGTACACACATGTTTAGAAGTTCGCATATAGCCGAGTATGTCGAAAGTGCCGCGTGCGTGTACGCGTGCGTGTGTGGGATTCGCTAGTCTACGCTACAGAGAAGAGGGACGAGACGAAAGCAGGGAGGAAGAATGAAGCGCGCGAAGCGCACAAACGCACGTGTGTGAACCGGATATTTTGAACTCTCGCGGACTCGCAGACATTATCCGTCGCATGCGGCGTGTTTTCCGCGTGTCGCTTGCGAGTTCACCAGCAGATTACTAACGACGATGACAACGACGATATCGAATCCATTGATATGCGCGCGGATCCGGCGAATTGTTCCCCGTAATAATATCTCGCGGTGATATTTTACGTGCAAATCGCTTGCATCACTTCGACAATTATTGAGCTTCAAGTGAAACTGGGATCGATTGGTTGTAGTAGAATGTAGCAGTTGTCGGCTCCAAACTAATTAGTAACTAGGGAAATGATTAATCAGAAGCTGCTTGCTTATTTACCGTATAATATGCTGTTTTTAACTCTTAATCGTTTTAGCAACGTAAAACAAACCGTTTCCTTTGTATAGAAAAAAACTAATATTTTTTTCATTTCTTCTAGCGTAATCTTTTTCTGCAATGGAGAGAAAGCACCGTTCATGGTATAATCCGCGCGTGTGTCGTAACGTTCTTTAACAATTTCTTTTCCATCTTTTTAGAGAAAAGATGGTAAAGTTAATTGCTGCAGATGAAACGTTAAATTGACTCGGGGAGAAATGCGCGATGTTTCGCAGACAGTGCTGTGAGGCACTCGCGTATACACGGTGCATTATGCGCTTCAAAGTGGTGCACCGCGTGTAATGCGCAATCTGCATGTCATAAGGATAATAATGGAGAAAGGCACGAGCAAGCTCGTTCGGGGATGTTATCACGAGCTTTAGCCCATGCACACGCACGTCCAGCAATCCGGTATGGCCTAACTGTCGAAGGACGGCGCGACGCAGCATTCGCTATTAACGAACCTTTCGTATTGATCGAAGGGATGGTTCTGCTGAATCTAAAATCGCATCGTCACCGTCGCGGTTGTACAAAGAGAGAAATCTGTCTCATATAGCGTCGAAGCACAAATAATAACATAATATGTTAGTGCGTAAATACCTTCTTCTTAAAGGGTTATACTGTGACAAATACTGTGACGGGTTCAAAAAATCGATTTTTTTTTTTTGCATTTTCCGATAGCAAATGTATCTAAGAATGTGGAAAAAAAAGGGAGAAACTGGAACTGGTATCGCTGATTAGACGAAAGTATCATTTAAATACGTTTTATTTAAAAAAAAAAAAAACGCGTTTTTCTCAAAAGTCGTCTTTTTGATCTACGTAGACGATTTCGAAAAAACTACTCGATCAATCGATCTAAAATTTTAACATGTTATTCAGCATATCAATGGCTATTGTTGGAATTAAAATTCTATTTTTTCGAAACTTCATTTTTAAACATCTGCCATTTTGTTAATTTTTTACCAATTCGATTAATTTTAGTTCGGACAATAGCGACATTCATATAGTTTGACAATCTTTTCTATTTATCTGTTTCAGATGCATAATTCGTTCAAAATCATCTACGCAGCCAAGGCATCTTTTTTTCGAGGTGCTCACTTACTTCAATCAGCTGTTTCGCCAAGAGAAAACCTTTAAACAATTAAAAAAATTTTTTTTGTACTTAAGAAGTGTTAAAATATAGCTGCAAAAATTATATTTCATAAAAATATTTATTTCATTTACTAAAATATTCCCGAAAATACGTAATTTTTTAGGGCGTCATATAACTCCTTAAATATGTACGATATAATATTATGATACAACATAGAAATAAAAAAAACTTTAAATAAAGAAATAATCGAATAATATTATGTGTAAGCAACCGAAAATTTTAAAAGCGATACGAATATTATCAGTTTTGCCAAATCTAAAATCGTGTCGTCACCGTCGTATGAAAGAGAAATCTTAACGTTTAAGCACAAATAATAACATTTATATTTAGCGTGAATATCTTGTCAAATAAATATACGATATGACACAGCATATAATAACAGCAAGTTTAAAGAAAGAAGTAATTGAATAATATTGAGCAATCAAAATTTTGAGAGTGATAAAACTGAGCATTATATATATATATATATATATATATATATATATATATATATATATATATATATATATATATATATATATATATATATAAGTAATCATCTCTAATATAATGTATCGATTTCGAAAAGAAATATTGAAGATGATGAAATTGAGAGATGTAAAGCAACTGTATCGCGATACTGTATCGCGAGGAAGAAATTTTGCACTGAGACGTTGTCAATCTAATGTCCAATTTCTTATGTTAAGACGATTTGTGATTTTGTACGTAAAATTAAACAATAAATGTCATTGGCCTCCCTTTGCTTAATAGTGTGTTTCACTAATACGATCTTGATAAATTGTTTGTTACACGTTAGCCTTTCAAAACGTTCTCTTCCTTAATATTGTTTATTACGATAAATATTATCACATGCCTCGGTGGTCGAATTGGTAAGACGCTTGCCCCGGATAGGCATGGAGGTCCCAGGTTCAAATCCTGACTGAGGTAATAATTTTCGTAATATAATTTCTTTCTAATTTTAAGGTGCTAGCAGCATCATATTTAATTATTAATATTAATGGCGATAATTCAGATTAATTTCGGTTCTAGAGGTGCGTTGAAAGTCCGTCAGTATGYGGCGCACATTTCAGACTGAAATATTCGAAATTTGTATGGATAAATATTATTGGGCAACGAAGATCCAGCCTGATCGTCATTGGCCTCTTCTTGCTTAATAGTGTGTTTCACTAATGCGATCTTGATGAATTATTATTATTTGTTACGCGTTGGCCTTTCAAAACGTTCTCTTCCTTAATATTGTTTATTATGATAAATATTATCGCATGCCTCGGTGGTCGAATTGGTAAGACGCCTGCCTCGGATAGACATGGAGGTCCCAGGTTCAAATCCTGGCTGAGGTAATATATTTCGTAATATAATTTCTTTCTAATTTTAAGATGCTAGCAACATCATATTTAATTATTAATATTAATCACGATAATTTAGATTAATTTTGGTTCTAGAGGTGCGTTGAAAGTCCGCCAGTATGCGGTGCGCATTTCAGACTGAAATATTCGAAATGTGTATGGATAAATATTATTAGACAACGAAGATCCAGCCTGATCGTCATTGGCCCCTCCTTGCTTAATAGTTTTCACTAATGCGATCTTGATGAATTATTATTGTTAAACAATAAACATGATCATCGTTATTATCATTTTTTAGGGATGAATATCAGAGCAACTCTTTCAAATTGCTAGGAACTTTGAACGCCATGATCAAGCACAATAAATGAAATCGCTCGAATCGCAGATAACGGCAGCGCGTGAGCTTGTTCTTCTTAATTACACGCAAAAATTCATTTTCTGGTCCAGGTTCGGAATAACAGCCGACTCAGCTTCGTCGTCGACGCTACCGCCGCAGCAGCAGCCGCAGCCGCAGCAGAAGCAGCAGCAGCAGCAGCAGCGACGCGACCGTTGAACCACCACCTTCTACTCTCGCAAGGTCTTTCCTCGTCGCTGGCGCAGCAGTAATCGTGCCGCCACGCCAGCAATTTATCGCTACCCATGACGGCGTTTTATCGGCGATATTCGTCCTCTTTTCCACCCTGGAATCCTGGATAATTCACCTGGACTCGCCAATCCAGCCTGCTCTTGTTCCTCCTTACTCTCCTACACGGAGATGGATAAGAAGCGAACGATGATTGCTTCTCAGGCATATTTTGTTGGCAACCTGAGCCTTATGGCTAAGCTTGGCCACTGCGACTCGACTGATATAACCCGATATAACCCGCGATCCTCGCAATCGGGTTTCCCGCAGATACTGACAAGATTAACGGACAAGCGTGTCGTGGGAAAGGATGAAAACGGTCGACCGGAGAGAACCGCGTCGCACCATCGTTCGGCCGCAACACCATAAAAGAGCAATAATCGCGACACGCGACTCGTTTCGAACTCGAGCAGGCCATTGCTGGAAAAGTGAGCGGTGTGAGCCTCTCCGTGATGAAATCGCGCGCGGGCAGCAGCGGGCTATAGAGTTGTGCTATCGAACAGGAAGAAATGACTCCGAAGTCGCGTAGGACACTTGCGAATAGCGAATGTTCAAATGAAAAATTATTCTTTAAACGGTAATGATTGTGTTATCATTTTTCAATTTTTGTCTTTATTTTAGTTCTTCTTTAGAAGAGATTTGATTACATAATTCCAACAACAACAATTATCATATGTTGTAATATTATATTACATCATATTACACAGCGCTTCATATGGCAATCGTGATAAACTATGCATATTGCATATTGCAAGTTGTATGCCATTCACTTTCGATCGAAGGCAAAATACAAATTGGTAAAATACACACGAAATAATCAAAAAATACAAACTATAAACACAAATATGACATAATCTTTGCAAAGATGATGTACAGCCACTGACGACATTGTAGTTATTATTGACATACCGTCATAAATGTTCTTTTATAAGTTTTTAACTATTTTATAAAAAACTCTTCTTTTTCCAAAAGCAATCTAGAAAGTAATTTTTACGGTGCGCCAAATTTGCGATTTTTATTACTCCTCCAATTTAATAAGAAAAAAACACAAATTAAATTTTTAATTACATATTAATGTTAATGAATAATTTACATATTAAATGATTAAATAACGAGGAAAACAAAAAATATTCAAGTACATGATTGACTTATGGTTGTATTACGATTATTCATAGATATTATTCAGAAACATAATGTACTTGTGCGCAATGTCGACGTAAGATGTTTCCTCATACTCTATGTCGAAATCCACAGAGGTAGGCAAAACACCTTTGGGACAGAAAGGAGGAATTTCGTCACTTTCGTAGACCACGAAACATGCGTTTACAAACAGTTGTAAAAATGACCAAAGTACAATGTTTTCTTAGTGGTTTATAAAACATGCGTTCGATTATTTTAACGCGAGCAAATCTCGCGTTATATCAGTTTATCGTTGATTTCGTCATCAATTTATAATTACAAATTGATAAAGAAACGTAAACCTAATGCTTTAACATGCATTAGGTTTGCGTTTCTTTATCAATTTGTAATTATAAATTGATGACGAAATCAATGATGATTCTCAAGTAATTACACACTCTTAAACATATATCGCGTAGTACCTTTAAATTCAAGGTACTGATTTCTAAATTAATATCTTGAATTTTATTAATATCTTGAATTAATCTTGAATTTAAGGTACTACGCGATACATGCTTAAGAGTGTATATATTTTATTTTATTTTAATATATTTTACGATTATTGCTTCAATAACTTAATTTTATATTGTATAATGCGATACGCGAGCTATCGAGACAACGATAGTGTACGAAAAAAAAATTAAATTATATTCGATCGTATTTATCGTAAGATATAAGCAGCCGCCTTTCATGATTTATGCACAACTCGATAAAGCAAATGCCCGATGCGAGCAAGACGCGCCAAGGAACGAGAAAAAGATAAATTTTGTAGTTCGTTCGGCTATTATTTTGCCCTGATTGCCCCTTGACCTCCGACGATTAGGTATCAATTAGCGGTATGAGCCTTCATTTAAGAAAGAGTCCAAAAGGCAAACTGCAAAATTACTAATTAATGCAGAGCGATAAAAAAGACGGAGCGCGATCCCACATTTTAACCTTCGCCGTAGAATTTCTCGCGATCGTGTCTTCTGTGATTGATGAATATGTGTACGAATGATGAATGTGCTAAATAACCATCCATTATTCCAACTATATTTAAACAACATTTATATATCAACATAGATAATGGTTATTTAATTACTATCGCACTTATGTTCCAATTCATCGATATCAATGTACTTAAAAAAATTATAACAATTTTCTGTACTTGCAAGTTGCCGCTGATAGTGGAGTATGGATAGCAATTATTTTTTCGAATAACTTTCTAATAAAAATTTTTGTGAACACGCATCGAAAATCATTTTGTCGCTTATGTCGCTTCATAAAATTGGGAAATAGTACATTATAATTACGATCGGCACACAAAATAATACAGAGATACAAAATAATACATATCGTATATAAGTAGTTTAATGAAAATATTAGATTAAATTTCTGTTGCTGGTAACAAGGTTTTACCGACGCACATTGAAAATCGCGTTATCGCTTGCTTTGCTCCGCGAAAATTAGTAGACGCGATATTTTAACTGTAGTAAATATACATACGAGCCAAGTAGTGTTTGGCGAGCGTGTTAGATTGAATTTTTGCTGCTAATGAGATTTTCGCGACGTGCATCGAAGATTGCATTTGCTCCGCTTTTGCTCCGCGAAATCGCCGGACGGTGCCTTTTAACTTCGCCACGATGACACATTTAAAAATTCGGTTTGTAGGATGTCGCGTAATAACGAGTATACCTTCTAATTCCAAGTATGAAACGCGCTAATAACAAAAAATTATAATAAATCGTTTGTGACAGTATCAGTTATATTTACTGCGTATCCTTGCGACAAAAAAGCGAGAGTTCGAGATCGTCGAGACAGTGCGCTCTATGCGTCCGGACGAAACGATGGTGTCAGAAAATGACGGTGACACATCTGTTCGGGCTAAATTGCCGTGGGATTACCGGGTTTAAAGATGTTACACGATCTTGAGGAACCGGTTCGGTCATACGGACGAAAAAGGACCTCCGTGGATCGTTCACCCCCCTTCGTGCCAATCCCGTTTCAACCTTCGTTTTCGCCTTCGTTTCTAGTCCGGACACCCTCTGCGGACCAGTTTCGCGAACATTTCTGTGTGCGCGCAAACGTAGCAAAAATCCACGTTAACGTAAATGCACGAGGCTCAATAATCGTTACATCAAACACCTAATAGAACGTTTCGCGTGTAACCTTATGCTCTCATTGAAATAAATGGCGGGTTATGTGTGGCGCGGTCAATGATTGCGATAATCTCTACAATTCACCAAGAAACGGAGATCCGCGATGTAACCGCAGGTATCAAATTTCATCATTGCAAATATATTATTATCATCGATCTCGACCACTCGCTGATTGTAAGGCTGGCTGTATCCGTGGGCGAACACGATACATTATAAAAGTGCACATCTCCATTACGAGTCAGGTGCCTCGTACACTGATTCTCGCACATTTGATTGTCGTTTTTACTATCATAGTAAAAAAAAAAAGGAGATATCGAAGAGGTCGATTGGAGTTGAGCGCATTCGATCGGCTAACGGTAGCCACAGAATTAATAAATCCGCGTGTCGCGGATAGTCACGGCTTAAATCCACTCGAGTGACTCGTCGTTCAAACGGATTACGGTGCGGAACCATTCGGCGCGCACGCGACATATCGCGCGATTAAAACGGCGCGGGTAATTTATCGTCGCGAGGTAGACCCGCGCGACAAAGGAAACGCAAAACGAAAGGCACCGCCGCCGCCGTCTCTCTTATTACCGGCGCGTTAGCGCTGTTTACACGGAAATGACAGCGCGATAAATCCGTGGTGTCACGGCCCATCGTTGTCCACGGGGCTGGAAGGCTTATACCGGTTTACGGTAGGCGGACCCGCCGGCTTTACGCCGATAAACCACCTCCTCCGATGTTTATTCGGCTATCCTCGGCGATTTAGACGTACCCAATCAACCGACGAGATTGATTCGCGAATAAATTTACGCGGTTCCGCGCGGCATGATTACCGCGGACGGACGCGCGATAATTGCGCGTACCGCGTCGCTCTATTATTGATAAAATAATTATCGGCCGACGACATCGCGAGGGATTAGGGTTAACGCGGCTCCGAGTTTCGCCGTCCAACGACAGAACCGTTGAAGAGCGACTGTCAATTTAAATTGAAAACATTGTCACGGTGCATCACGACCAACGTCATTATTTTTTAAGAGCGTGCGGATTAATTCGCGATCAATTATACGCAGCAATCGTATGTTGCATCCAGATGCATCCTCTTCCTATTTTACGAAGCGTGCGCGGCAATTTATTTTCCGTATAAAATATAAATTTATCCGAAATATAACGATAACGCGATGTATATAAAATATGTTGAACACGGTTTGCGTGTCTAATTTATAACGGAGAAACTCGTTCTACAGCGTGATTTGTGCATATTCATATATAACGCGTGGCCGTGATACATTCTGACTTCACTCGACGACGAACATGCGGAACGGCGCACGACGCGATGACGCATCGTTAACATTAGATAATTCAAACCACGTGCGCTCGGCGAAATTAATTTTATTAATTCAAATTATCAAATTTTATTGATGTAACTCGAATTATCACCCGTGACCTCTCGAGATCGTTACTGAAAACCCCGAGGCTCCGGTAAAATTTTGTAAAACATCGCCGTCGACAAATCGATCCGAGAACGGGTCGACGTTAGAGATACATCCCGTAATTTAACAGAGAGGATGTGTCTCTGGCACGAAGGAATAATAAAACGAACGTCGACCGCGTAGAGAGAGAGAGAGAGAGAGAGAGAGAGAGAGAGAGAGAGAGAGATAGAAAGAGAGAGAAAGAGCACGGCATTCCCGCAGCTTTTTCCACGAAGTTGAGAACACACACGCCGCGAAACGCGCGCGACAGGTCGCTCGGACTTCGCGCCATGTGCGTGGGAGGCTGCTAATTTATTGCACATTAACGTCACTTGCTTCTGACGAGCGAGCGGACGAACGCGAGAGCGGGAAAACCACGCGAATGCGTCTTCGCGCACGCGTCTCGAGCCAGAGAGTTCGCTCGTCGACGGGCGACACGTGAAATCTTGGCCTGAACTATCGAGAAAAGTCACGCCGATGCCAAAGCGACGCGTAAAGCGCGATGAAACGTTTCAACGAGCGGAGGTGAATCATTCTATTATGGTTTTAATTTGTCGCCTGTCTCGCGACGACACGCGCGACGCGCCGAGTCACCGAAACGTGACTTAAAAAAAATTGTCGCGAGGCGCATAACACAAGTTTTATTCGGAATACGTTTCCTCGTTGCCGATAAAAGACGAGCTCCGGGACAAGGAGTGCAACTTTCATTCGAGTTCAATCTCCGTGTACATAGATAAAATTACCGCGTGGATACAGGAAAGCGAGCTTCGCGCCAAGTATTCGGATTCCATTGTCGAGGACGGACACGGAATTCATTGCAGCGCCGAAATACGAAATTAAATCGGTTCCAATCCTCGGTTTTAGCTCCTCGCATGTCCGCGTGCGGCAACCGCATCGGAGATCGCCGCATTCAACGGATTTATGCAATTTACAAAGGTCCGTAATTAAGTTAATATCAAAAAGCGACCGTCGTTCCGCGGTTTCTATCACGCTGTATATATCATTGTGCATAAAACACTCGTTCTAATATACATCCTGACCCGAATATTCGCGCGGGCCGACGGTACGAGTCTAACGCTGATGCACCAACGTGAAAATAACAAAGTTGAAATTTCGCGTACGCGGCACGGGTTAGCGCGGATCTCGCTATTGTGCCCGCTATTCTTGGCGTGGTAATTCGGGACGAAGGACGGGAAGGTTGGCACCAAAAGCAACCGTTTTCGCCGCGCGCGCGGACGCGGTTCGTGACTTTTGACGCGATCGCGAGGAAAATCGCGCGCTCTCTCGCTCCGCTCGTCTCTCGGTATCGTACCCGGTCTGTTAAAAGTATAAGCGCGGCAGCACGCGATGACGACGAGGAATCCCCGGTTTCCTCAGCCACGCTCCTCCGTCGTCCTTAATTGGGTTCGTGCCCCACAACCGCTGTCGCCGCCGCGTTAACAAATACGGCCAGGCAAGTACATTCTGCGCATCGCGAAGTCCAGCCACGCGCCGCGCGCGCGCGCTTATCCCAGGGGCCTTTATAAAGGCTCAATCAGTCTGATCCCGATTGAGTCATTAATTGCCTTAAAGAGGGCAAGACCTTGCCTACGGCACTTAAATCGCAAAGCCGCGTTCCGAGAACGAATTACATCTTCGTCGGCTTAGCTCGGATAAGCTGATGCGAACGCATTGCGGAATACTCGGAGAATTTACCGGCATTAAAAAAAATAACTTTTTCGGGTCGCCGGAAAATTAAAAACATCGCGCTCGATTAGAAAATTAAAAATATAAATCCGCGTAGCGCGGAAGTAAGCGGCTTATGAATTATTCAGCGACATATTTTTTATTCTTTATTTACTTATTTACTTAAATCCAAATTACTATTAACAAACTTTTAATTACGCTAGTTGCGAAGCTCCGTGTACATTTTCAAAACTATGGAATCAATAATATTCATCTCATATATATATATATATATATATATATATATATATATATATATATATATATATATATATATGCATGGTACGTTAACGTAATATTTTCGAAAATTTACAATTGATCGATTGAATAATTTGACCAATCGATTTTCTTACGATATGACAAACAAAGGAGACACTGGAGTTAAAAGTAACAGAGACAAATTGTATATAAAAAATGAACAAGATATAAAAGCATAAGAAAAAAATAGAGGTTGTAATGGCACTCGTTAAGGGTACTTTTTTATACAGGCATTACAACTTTCCCTTGTTACCTTAGTCTTCCCTATGGTTTTCAATTATATATTCATATATATTTAACTAGAGATATATAAATATAAGAAAAAAAATTTATTATTCATAAGCAAAAATGTAATACTACGATATGATATTCTATCGACTGCATAATTTTCAAACTAACTTTTATTGCTTTCCGATGCAATAAGTTGAAAAGATGAAGCATCGAGAGAGAGAGAGAGAGAGAGAGAGAGAGAGAGAGAGAGAGAGAGAGAGAAATCAGACAGCGGATCAACGACTATCTCCGAAAGGATAATATAATTCGAGAAAGGAAAAGCGGCAAAGTGTAGACATGTTGATGATACGCGAATACAAGACCGAAGTTACTGTTGCAAAAACTACATTTTGCTGCAAGCAAATGTATTCGTTCTACGCACAATGCGGCTCGCCGAGTTTCCGCGACTTCGTCCTCCGCCTTTCGATGACACCGTTAGATAACTCGCTATTCGTTATCACTCGCGATACCGCGCGGTACGCGTTACTCGAGAATAGATAAATAGATAACCGAGCGATCGCGACACAAACTCGCGTTCGAATGCCGAATTCGCAAACTGCAGCCAAGATCAACAATCCACAGACGACGAAACCAGAAATCGAGAACATCCGCAACGATCAGTGACGCAAGACGCAAGCAGTTGTTACTAGTCGACGTATCGTTGAAACGCGATACGATGCCAAAGACACGAGTAAATTCCATTAAGTTAATTTAGGTTTATGGAAATAGAAAGGGAATGTGCGTTTTGAGCGTGCAATATGCGTAAATCTGTAAATTTAATTGAAGCTTTAGTAAATTTACCGTTATTTACTTTTAATTAAACGATATCAAAAGACAAATCAGAGACCTAATTAATTAAAATATAACTAGAAATAAATTGCAATAAAAAATGATAAAAAAAAAACTGAAAGTAACAAGAAACTGAAAGTAGTAGAGATAAAAAAATAATATATAGATTCACTTTTACTCCCGTTTTGATTACTCCAATGATTTTTAATTTATGCCAGAACAGGTTCAACCATCCGAGCAAAGATCGCCGACGCCAAGAGAACTGATTATCACTCGAGAGTATCATTACACGTCGTCGGCAACGGTTGAGGACATGAGATTCTCTCGCATGTATCGCATGAGAGAGGCAGGGAAAAGACGGTAGTATAATACTTCTCTCTTTCTCTCTCTCTCTACATCGTCATCCCTTCGTCTATTCTCGCGCAATACGCCTCTAGGCACTTCCATAACTTCGTTCTTGCAGGATCTCTCTACCCTTCGTCGGCATTCCGTTTGTATATAGGGTGTTCCAAAAGAGAATCTCTTTATAATGAGAAATGTTGAAAAACTGAAAAAAATGTGTTCTTATAATAAGACGTGTAGTAGAATGTATTTTGGTGAGATCAAACAATTTATCTTTTTGATTTGATATTTTTCATCATTTTTTAAATTTGATATTTTAGCTGAATGTTTGATAGACATAACTATAAGGATTTAGTTAGTGTTTTTGGTTGGGTCTGTAAAATTTCTGATTATATTCACTATAAACGAATAAAGTTCTTTATAAAATTTCTAGTTATATTCACTATAAACAATTCTTTTTACTAAAAAGTTATGCTGATCTAATTGAATAAATTTAATATTATCAAGAAATTTTAGTATATTTAATAGGAAGGAATTAATCATATTTATTTAATAATTTATTTAAAAAATTTTGATTCGTTCATTTTTTAGCGTGCGCGTACGCACACACACACACACACACACACACACACACACACACACACGCACACAGATTGAATCTACCACATTTTCAATTTCTGCAACCAGGTTTTTTCCACAGAAGTAGCAACAATTTTCGAGTTATTAACAATTATTTCACAGAAAACAATTTTTTTAAAATTAAATTTCCATGAAGAACAAATAACAAATATTACATTTTTCAAATAGTTTTAATTTAAGTTTATTAGTTTGTAGTTTAACAAAATTTTTATTTAAAATTTTGTTACAAAGTTATATGCAAAAAAAGATTGGAAAATTGCATTAGATAACGACTTTCCTCAACACTTTCGAAAAATCGACGATAAAAAAAATCGATTCCAAAAACTCGGTCATTAATAGTTTTGAGACGTCTTACATATATTTAATAATTTTGAGACGCTTTATATATATATATATATATATATATATATATATATATATATATATATATATATATATATGCAACTTTCTCCGACAATCCTTCATTCGCTCTCATGTTCGATGTATTGTCAAGGAGTACTTCTGCCCTTTCTTCTTCGTCTCAAACAAGCGATCACGTCCTCATAGTGACATAACAGTGGCAATGCCATCGTTATGATGGTATAAAAGACTGAACTCTCAAAGTCTTTCTATTTCTGTATTCATTTCGCTTCCTATATATCTTGTATGAATGTATGTATATATACATATACATATATATCCTTTATGTGGAAACCGATGCAAAATTAATGAGGTGCTCAGCCCGATTGGGGCTGTCGTTATGCATCGACGACGCGACAGACGCGTTCCCGGATGATTAAAAACCTTCAAACGCGGGGAACCGCGAAGCACCGGAACGCGCCTATAGTTTCGGGCGGTCGGTTCTATTATTAATGATGATCGGTTAACCATCGCCTTCCACTGGGCAGTATACCCCACACGCGTGCAAAATCACGTGTCGCCACGCGTGAATTTTGGGATCATCCGTGCGCGTGCGTGCGCATTGCGTAAGGAGCTCGCTCACTTGCTTACTTGCTGGCCTCCGTTGCTGCTGGGCGTCGTACGCACGTGCGAAGATGAAATTAGCCGATATCCCTTCCTCTCTTCAGCCTCCTCCATCATCTCCGTCTCCTGCTCTTCTCCTTTTCTACTCTTTCCTTTTTCGTCGGTTTCCCAAACCACATTCGGGCCTATGGAAGTCGTTCCTTCGTCGTTTTCCTTTTCTTCTCCCCGCGCACTACCCCTTAACCCATCCTCCTTCTCTCCCGATGATGCGTGTAAACATAGGTCGTGTATGGCGCATGAGACCAATTTTAGAAACGACGTTTTGTCTTGCGCGGTCCAAGACCGATGTCTCTATCAGTCGTCTGCCGGAAACTTCGAGGGTGAAAATCGGGGGGAAGGGGGGGGTTGTAAAAGGAAAAAAAAGCCGAGAAAAAGAGAATGATTTCCGTCGCAGCTGTTACCAATCCCGTCTGCCCGGGGTGCTCCATTAATTCCAACAATTCTGTATAGTATCGCTTTGACGCGCAATTATTGGGTATTCCCGATGTAAAAAAAAAGATTTAAAGGAGTTTAAAGGAGTTGCCTAAAGAAATTCATTATGATCCTTCACCAGTGGAGTGCGTCAGCGACTCGGAACTATTCTATTTAATATTTCGTTTTGCTGATGAAATCCGTAACTTTTATCGTTTGTCAATGAAGCAAAAATTCTATGTTTGATAAACGAATGTAAAAATAGACGTACGAAAATACGTTTTATTTGAGAAAATTTTATGAGCACTGTTTCGACGAAAATAATATCCATCAAATTGCACTTTTGAGTCACGATCGTTCGAGGGTTAAATTCCTTTGAAGAATATGATCACTTATGAGATAAATCTAAATTGAAATTCTAAAAGGATGAATCTCATGTTTAATTCTAATGGAAAGGATGTTTTAGGTAAATATATTACATTCCCTATTCCTGGGTGCTGTTGTATGAACTTAAATATAATGCAGCGATAGATATTCGACCTGCTGAAAAATACAAAGGAGAAACTTCCGGCTACTTTACATAACAAACAGTGAGTCAGCTCGTATGCACTTGTGCTGAAATTTCTTAAGACATCCACGCTGTCCCAAATAGATTAAACAATTCATATTTTCTACAATGGAGTTCTATTCGTGTATTTCGTATACTTGTGATTCGCAACGTTTGCAATTATTTTCGAATATGTAAAATTAATTTATTTGCAGAAAAAGCAACAAAACAACGTTAAAAAGAGAAATAAATTTTAATTTCATTTAGATTTTATTTTAACCTTGTATCACTTTAATAGCATCTAAAGTGAATATTTGAACAATGTCCCTCCTGCCAAGCCGACAATCGTAGGTACTTTATTTCCTGCTATATGTCAGCGATACAATAGGTATTAGAGTATCTAGAATTTGGAGCGCGATGATCTTACCTTTCCTTCCTCATTGTATTTTAGTTTCTTTCTAGAAAGAAACTAAAATACAATGCAATAACAAATTAAAAAGGTTGTCCAAAAGATTGTCCTCTCCAAAAAGGTTGTTTTTACTGAATTATAGCAACAATATAGGACAAAGTAAAAAGTGAAATTTTTCCATTTTTTCTTATATTCAATATTTTTTTGTCTATTCGTTTCTCTATTTTGGAAGGTCAAATTATAAGGAAAAGTGCCGAATCATTTCTTTCTACATCGTCAGAAAGTCCGAAAATGTCTTTGAAATTTCATGGAAAAATTCGCAAAATTGATAATTATAAAATATTGACTCATAGCCTTAAAAATTAATCTGTCTAACATGAATCGAATATGACAGATAGAATATTTTCTTGACAAAGATAACATAATAATAATACATACGATTACTTGTTTATATACAAATTTGTAAGTGGAACTAACGATCGGAGACATATCTTACATCTCAAAAATTTAAATAGTAGCTTTGTATCTTCAGTAAAAAATGTTGTATAATATTGATCACTCTCTAATTAATGATCATAATTATTGGTCAGCGAACAAAAATATTTGTATAAAACACAACAGTTAGCGAATTCGTACAGCAGATAGATATATACACGAGGTATCAAGAAAGACTTAAATAATAAAAAAAGGAATAACCGGCTAAACAAAATTATTTGAGAATTAAAAAACAATTTATTATATATTTTAAATTAAAGTACACAAATTTTATTAAAAATATGTTTATAAAATTAAACGTTTTTTTCCTCAAAACATTTTCAAAGTTGATATGACGAATATCTTAAAACTAACAACTAAACGACTTCGTTCTTTTTAATAAAAGATACATTTTTCTTGGAATACAGAACTTAATAAAAATAAAAAAAATTTATAATTTTTAGATTTTTAAGAATTTTTAAAAAATTTTTAGCTTAATTAAAACATCTTATTTCATAATAACGTATTTTGTTACTTTTTAATTATCTGAAAAATTATAAGTTCAGTATCACAAAAATATTCTGTAAAATAAAAGTAGACCAATTTACATTTATTTAGAAATTTACATTTATTTACAATTTAGGAATAGCATGTCATACCATCGAATTCTTAAAAAAGCTATACTCGAAAATCTGTATTTATAAAAAAGTTAAACATTCAATTCGAAAATATTAGCATATTATATGTATAAAAATTTAGTCTTTTATCGTATTTTTGCTTCAGATGTCTAGATTATATGCAATAATATTTAATTATTAAAATATTTGCTCTCGTTTTCTATTACTTTTTATCACTTCTTGAGTAAATTTCAAATTCTTTTGGGAAAAGAAAGACATTGGTTTAAAAGACAATAAAATTATCCAACGCTCTCAAAATGTGGCTGTATCTCAGCCATTTCGAAAGCATTGTCCAACTAAAGATTGTATTGATTGTAATAAGTGATAATCCAAAGGCGCGAAGTTAGGTGAATACGCCGCGTGCGAGAGAACTTTTCAGCCTAAATTAAAAATGATTTGGTGAATACGAAGAGCAACATGCAATCTGGCGTTATCGTGCAGCAAAATGATCTTCCGGCTTCCTCATCCAGTAAATGATCTTTTCTGTTCGATTTCGTCAGCAAAATTATTCAACTGACGACTGTAACGCTCGGCAGTAACTATTTCACCTGATTGGAGAAGCTCATGAATGGAGAAGCCCATGATACACGTTCTGTGCATCTGAGTAAAACAGCACACCCTTCATGTTCCACCAGATGCATAGAAAGACTTTTTTAGCATGGATCGGTTTTGTTGTTGATGTTGGTTGGTCAAGATCTACCAATAAATATACGTTTAGAATCTTCTCCTTCTCTAAAAGCAGCCTCGACTCCGTTTTGTCGATATGACTAGTAAGTATAAGCGATATATTGAAATACAAAAACGAATCGGTTGAAACACAAAGAAATCAATGTATGATTAAAAACGGCGGGATCAGTTTCGTCAGAAATTTTTAAAAATTATTTCTAAATATGCGTCTGCACTTGATGAATGTTCAGATGCAACTCGTGCGTTTAGAATTGTTATACATAATCCATTTTTCGTTACCGGTAACAATTTCCACAAAAAATCCTTTTACGTTGTTTGGCAAGCAACGAAACGTATATATTGAGACGGCTAGCAAGGTTAGCTATTTTCGGAGAATTCATGTGGTATCCATTTTCCGAGCTTCTGTATTTTTTCTACCTCATGTAATTGTCTCGAAACTGTTGCTCGATCAATTCCACGAGTTTTCTTTGTGTCTGTGACGGATTTTTATTCAATAATCCTTGCAAATCATTAGGCTTTAATTTTCGCGATGTTCCAGAGCGTGATCAGTCATCGATATTAAAATCACTGATTTTAAATCATCAAAATATTTGCAAGTATTGTGGGACACAACACCTTCATCAGAACAGAGCAAATTGATTCACATGTCTAATGCCGTTTTTCTCTTATTGAAACTCATACGTATGCATCGAATATTCATTGCTTTCCATCGCTCATCCTGCTCATTATTGTTTTACAAGGTTATGTGTTTAATATTTATAATTAATTATAACACAAACGTCTCACAAACTTCGATGTCAATTCTTCAAAAATGCAAAAAAAACGCGAATTTTTTTGAAGATTAAATAATTGTAATTAAGTAATTGTATAAAAAAAATATCAAAACGCTAAAAAAGGACTAAAACTTTTGCACATTCTTGCAACAATTAAAACATGAATGACATGTAAACACGTAAAGTCCCGAAAAAATCAGTTTTTATATTATTCCTCAAAGAAAATTCCTAAAAATCATCAACTTTTTGGGCGTCAGAGAGACTTTACTCGTATTCATAATTTCCATTCTCGTGACAATTTTGGAAAATGCAATCTTTGCAAATATAAAACTTTTTGTATATTTTGAATTGCTTTTGGATATCTTGATGGATACCTAGATATTTTAAAATTTCAAAATGTGTTCCTTAAATTAGAAGAGAATCGAATGAAGATAATGACGCGTGATTAAAATGGAAGTATCGTAAATTTAGCGATATCCATTGTCCGACATTAGCCCGAGTTTCTCTTATTCATAACAAGAACGTGTCTTGACTTGATATCAAAATCCAGACAACCGTAATCCATAAATATAAGAGGAGAACGGTTTTGCAATAGACATACATCTCTGGTAAAATCACGCCGGTCGATTGGCAGCTCGTCGCACCTCATTATCCTCTTCGGTTTCGCAAGAAAGCCTTCCTTATTCCGAGCGCGTCGTCGTCCAGAAGAAGATCGGCCGACACGTGTCCTCAGGTAATAGGAGGCCGCGAGGTACGACGCAAAAAGCTGCGTGAGAAAAAAGACGAGGAGGCAGACGAGAGCGGAATCTAGCCGGCGGCGCTCAACAATGCGAGAGAAAGAGAGAAGACAGAGAAAGAGGGAAGTGAGAAAAAAGGTTGCTACAGTCCATCCGTCCGTCCGTCCGTCCATCGATTCCTGAGAGTGACGATCGCGAGAAATCGGAGACTGAAAAACATAGGATCGCCCGAACGATAGAGGATTGGCTGCTTTACATTATCCGCGCCGTAGCGAGACATGACAGGCGTGAAGAAGCGCGGTTCGCCGTTAAGGCGAGACAAGGTGTCGTCTTCTGGAAGACGAGACGAAAGAGAAGGAGCGCCGTGATACCGCGCGCGCGTGCCACCTGACCGCCGCGCGTGCCACGTGCTCGCCGTGAGAACGCGCGCAGGATCGGCAGCAGATTTCGCGCGGGACTTGTAAACGTCGTCGCGACTGATTTATCGATCGTGGCTCGTGACCGCTGAGCGCCGATCGTTTCTCTCTCCGGAAACGAGCGCTGATCAAAGAAGCCGGGACTGAAAGTGCGACTTGGATTATATATATATTAGTTGCATATAGGAAAATAATTCGATTGGCCCTCTTTTTTTGTTCATTGATATTCGCTTACGTAACGCTTTATAAACGCTATATAAACAATCATTTAATAGACATTATCCGAGAAATGCAATTGACATGAAATATTACAATTATTACTATCGCGAGCGTAATAAAGGCAATCGAATTAATTTTAAGGATAATCAGTACAATAAAAGTATTTAATTTAACAAAATCTCTAAAATTTTGATTTTATAAAATTATTATTTATATTGATGTATGTAAAAAATTGTATGTAAAATGTTTAATCATAAAATTAATTGTAATTTTATAAAATATTCTTTTGATAATTTTAATATTTCACTCTCGCAATTGGTTAGAGAAGGTTTTATAGAATCAATAAAGAATGTACTTAATTTTTTCAAATTTTCATTGCAATGTAATGATTCTATAGAATTAACGATAATTCTAAAAAAAAACAGTAACGGTAAAATATATAGTACTAAAAAAATCGTTTATTATAAAAAATATAATTTGCAAAAATTCATTGATCTTAAAATTAAGCTTGACAGTCTCTTTACTTTAAGTTCATGGTTCTTTCGATCAAACCTAGAATTAGATTTTTGTTTTGGATAAATAATCGCTAATAGACGCTATGTAACAGATATGCGTTGATCTCAATCGAATAATCGTGTCTCGCGATTAATTCCACCGAGATCTCGATGATAAAGTGAACAACAAGAGCGCCGCCTCACCCGACACCGTTGGAACATGAGACGCGGCCGAGACGCCGCGCCAAGAGGCACGTGCCTTTCACGAACACGTGTGTAGCAGGTGCGACGCCACGACTTCCCTCCATTCGGTCACTCCGTTGGTGCATACACGCGGAAATGACGTCGTGATCCGGGAAGCGCGTAGAAAAAGATCTGTTGCGTGCATTTCGCACTTCAAGTACGTCGCTATAGTCGAGCGATAAAACCCGAACACAAGGCCAGATAACCCTGAGAGACAGGCCAATAGAAAGATTCGATAAGATAAATAAGACGCAGAAAAGTAACTTTCAACGTATATCGAGAAACATTCCATTGTCGGAGTTATAATATATTGTAACATATGAGCTGTTAGTTGATAAGAAGAGAGAGAAATGGAATTTATATTTAACTGAAAATTAAATTTCATTTGACAATTTATTATTTTACGCACATTTGCTACAATAACGACATAACTCAAAGTCTTTTCGAGTTGCTTGCAGAAAAAAATAAAACTTAAAAAGAAAAGAAAAATATACTAAAAAAAAAAACATACTTTTATTCTTCTACAATTACATTACACCAAAATTGCATTTCAAAATCAATATTACAAAATTTTAATTCAAATTCATTTCTTGAAAAACTTTGTTTTTTGAGAAAATGAACATATCCTATGTCTCTCTCTCTGATATTAAAATATAAATTGCCAATTAAGATGTTAAATTTAATTAATTGAAAATTTCAATTCGTTAGAAAACTTTTCGTGCTTAAGAGACTGCTCTTTACTCTTACTTGTTTGTCAGCAATTAATAACCGAAACGAAAGGGCATTGGTTTTGAAAGTATAATTATAATATAATACATGAAAGAGCAGCGATTTGTGGAGCGATTTATTTGGACCGGCTCGCGCGAGCTATACGAGATCGCGTTAGCGAAAGTTATGATTTAGCGAGGAATAATCGTCGGCCGGACCGCAGGGCGAATCTAAAAATAATCCCTGTATATGCGGTGCGTTTCGCTGGTACTCCACCCATCCACGCATAATCTTTGATATACGCACAACACACCAATGCGTACGTGATGCTAAGATAAGCTTCGCACATTCTCTCTTTCTCTCCTCGCGGTCATCTCTCACTCCTTTGTACCGCGAGATGGGTCGACTGTGATGAATGCTTGAAAATTTTACAGCGGCGAGCAATGAGCGACCGTTATGCGACTCATCGTCTTAGAGCATAAGGGATACTTTCACATTCCCGAACGTCGTGGATTTGTTCGCTCAATTAAATCCCAACGTCGAGAGTTGTACGCAATCGTCATCGAGCGACAGATTTTTTCCTCCGCGCAGCCACAATAAAATCCAATAGTCGAGTCACGCGACCGCTTTCACAATGCTATCTTTCATATCGCGCGTGAAAAGAAAATCTTTTGGTAAAAGTGAGCAAAAAGAAGATTTCGAAAGCCTTCTAACAAATCTTCAAACTCACGAAAATTTTTTTATGTAATCAATGAATTTTATAAATTGCGATAATATAATTGTAACATAAAGATACGAGATCAAACTGCCAAATTATAGATGATCCACTATCGAAGATTTCACCAAAAACAAAATGAATATTCGAAAATATTTAGAAGACAGATGGACATTGTGCAGCAGTTTTCCATATAAATATTGATTAAAAAATAGATTTTTCTATACAGGATGTATATCAATAAGTGTCAAATATTCCAGGGATTGTAGAAATAAGTATTCTCATCGACCAACATTGAAAAGTTCATATAAATATGAGTCTATATGCTTAATTTCTAAAGTAAGAGGAACTTTATTGTTTAACAATATCAAACTGATGGAACAAATAATGAAATTAAACAAAAGATAAAGTTTAAGGGAGATAAACAAAAACAAAATAAATACAGAATATTTTGTAAAAATTGTTCAAAAGAATGTCTTGCTGTTTCAATGTATTCTCTGAGCCTGCGTTCGTGCTTGTCATAACTCTTGAATATTCCTGGAGTATTACAGAGTGTTTGCTCACATCCATATACGCTCTCTTAAAATGTCAACAAACGGAAAACCATTAATAATGGTATAGTATGGCTAATAATGGTTTTCATTGGAAAATCTATAATAACTATATAATCTAAAACTAAGCGTTAGATCCATGTTTGTTTGAACTTTTTTTAATGTTTGGTCACATCCCTACAGTATTTGACACTTAGCAATATACACGCTATATATGTTACTTGTCGATATTTTGCGAATTCTTCGAACTGTATTGTACCCCGCTTGTACTATGATTTATGATCTCGATAAATCAGAATGTGATGCAACCGAGAGATGTAATCGAATCATGGACAGTTAGGGGTTATGAATTAATTCAATTCTGGCTAATTCAGCCAACATGAGAATGTACGCTTGACGGAACTCGCACGACGGTATTATACTTAATCGAATCGAATCAAGTGCGAGCCGTATTGAAAAATAGGTAAAGTTTCGAGCGCTACGCTTATCGGCACTGATGACGCGCGCGCGTGCGCTCACGCATACATATATAAATGCATAAACAGCACGCACGCGCGCGCGTAGACACACACAAAAGCACATGTGTAAAATAATGTACGAAGCTATACATGAGCAGACGTTCGGTACAGGCCACCGATAGCTTTAGAAAACATCGTTCCTAGGACGTCAATCAATCGTTTACGCAATCTTCGAACAGAAATCTCGAGTTCCGCTGTATGTGCGAGCGTGTGTCAGTCACGCGCACACTGCCGTGAACGCGAATACAAGCTACGAGACACGATATGGAAAAGTCGGGGCTGCTAATTTTATACGCATCGAAGTAATCACGTTGCGGCAATATATACCTACGATATTACATTTGTTGAAACATGCAAAATTACGTATAGCATTACACCACTTAGCGATTTAATGTGATATTGACATAAATATGCTAAATATATTAATAGCTGATAGTAATGAAAATTTCACTTTCTGATATATTGCGAATTTACGAAATGTTACGTGAAGGAAGACTTGACGGTAGCCGCAAATCTCGATCATGTTCCGTGACTGGTTCTCGGTTGGGAGCATAGTGGCTCATTACGTCTGTCATATGGTAGCATAGGTGCGGACGGCGAAATGTCGGCGTAAACAGCGGCACGTCAATCATTCGTTTACGCAATATACGACAGCGCGGATCGGAGTAGCGGCGCGTACGACGTTACATACGGCGTTGTTACATGTACGTGAGAAATTTCTCTTTTCCCACATGGCATTGCGGAAGAAGCTTTCGGCACGAAAAAGCTGACGTATAATAAAATAGATAGACGAGTTTTCTTATACTACTCGAATGTAGGTTACGAGGCGCTTAAAAAAACACCTTGAATCAATATAAGTTTATCGATAATCGAGTCTAAATAATAGTCTAAATGTGAAAGACAAGACGAAACATGAAAGATGTTGTACGACCCTGTCTCGCGAAAGAGCATCGCTCATTATCGTCATCATTATCGCGCTGTTGTGTTACTGGAGTCTTTGTCATCGTTATCATTGCGCAACTCAGACCACCACCGGGGACGCATTTGCGCGTAATCGTTGAAGCGATCTTCACACAAGAGCAGTGTATCTTTTGAGCTTTCGCACTAATTTCGTTCAAAAAATATTGCGACTGTCATCTTAAAATAAAGTGCTCCTAATATTAAAAAATTAGAAGAGAAGAAAAAAGTAGTATTATGACTCTCTTAATATCTCCGCTATTAAATGATGGATTCTAGTAATTATTCATAGAATCATTTAGCCCACCATTTTATATATATATATATATATATATATATATAT